>JBAMCK010000332.1:0-272996 GCA_037075185.1 Drosophila pseudotalamancana | reverse complement strand
CGTATTGCTTTTACAGTTATATTTACATAGCTGGTAAATCTTGCAATTATTTCCATTTAATTTTACAGGAGATATCTTTAAGTCCATTCTGAACTTAAATTTGTGGACATGGTTTATTAGATATTGTTTAACATTTACCGGTATTTAAGTATATAGGCATGTATATACATATGTGTGTATATTTATGTTTTTCAAAATCATTTCTCCTTGCCATTAACTAATGCCTAATAAACAATCCCTAAGTACTGTACATAAAAAGAGAATGCAACGCAAACAAATTTTACACAACCGCTTTCTAAGAATGTTCCATATTTGCAACAGTGTGTTTTAAGTGACACGTCTTTTCATTTGCCCACTATTTACTTATGTATATATATGTGTGTTAAAAATATAAGTAGATCATATATGTTTTTTCCTAGAATTTTGTGTCAGTATATTATTCTAGGTCTATTATACATAAGTACATTAGTACTGTTTGAATGCATCAACAAATCATCTGTGTGCAGAAATGGATGGTTTAGAGGGAAAGGAAGCATACAAAATAAGTTCAGCTCTTGACGTTAATGGTACTTTTCTTTTATTGGAGGAACCCCATTACTTTGCTCTTATGCTTACGATATGGCTGCCGCTCATCCTTTATACCTCCAAACGGCAGTTCGATTGCTTCAAGCGAAGACGACATATCGGCTACATTCAAAAATTGCAGTTACAGATAAGAAAAAAACTTAAAAGGGAGCAACTGACATTCGACGGGGCAAAGGATATTTTGCATACAAACATGCTGCGTTGGCCAAACGGCGTCGAAAAAATAACTCAATTATCAGACCTACGTGCTCTACTTCAAGATATCAATGACCAATTGATAAATCTGGATATCGCTTTAAATTGTAACTCATTAAAACTAAAACGCTAACAGCAAAGTTAAAAGTCAATAAAAATTAATAGTTCTTGGATTTAAGAGTAAATAAATATTGTACACATTATTTTGAGAATAATTTGTTAAACCACAACAATGCAAAAAGAACGTAAATGTCTACACCTAAAAGACTTCTACGAGGTACATTTAGGGTTTCATGAAGCCGCGCGACCAGTTTTTAACCATTGGCTTTGGCTTACTCAACTTCTCAAACTCGTCCGCCTGCATCTGTTCACAAAGTTTTCGCTGATTTTCGCGAAATTTGGCTATGGGCTCCTCAAACTGATTATAATATTGAAGAACTTCACGCACGTCATCGACTTCGCTGCTTCCTAGCACACTTAGGAACGAAATTAGGTCAAATAAAGTTGTGTCATCATCGTTTCCGGACCAGCGTGGTATTGAGAATGTGTTACCAGGGTGCATTTTTGTTGAGTTCTTGTCCCAGTCAACAACTACCACACGCTTAAGATCGCGGTTAAGATTATCAAGATTCTTTACGTGGTGGCCGCCCACAAAGTGAGTTGAATCACGCACAAGACGGTACATGATGTATCCGCTGGGGTCGAGCGCATCAAGAAGTGGGAAAACGGTCATTCCTTGCTCGGCTGTATATACAACGATCTCGAAATATTTGGAGCACTCCCTTAAGAAAACGTCCACGCCAGGACGTTTTTTAAAACGCCATCCCGTTTGATAAGTCCAATCAGGATGTATAAGCAAGTCCTTTACCTCAAGTACCAATGTGTAGGGCGGTTGAATGTATGGTGCCTGCAGCGGATCAGGCAATAATTTTTGGCTTGAAGGTTCTTGAATAAACCTTTGAAAATGATTTAGCGACTTAAATGTACGTGCCATGTATTGCTGAACCAATGGCAAAGAACTGAACTCATCAGCAACTTCGTTTCCTTGTTCATCAAGTGCCGGCTTACCAAAGAAGTAAATAGCCCAAAATGAAAATATCACGCCTCCTATACCAAAGACCCCAAAACCTATTTTCATACGCTTCCAGGCTCGCTCCATTTCTCTCAATTCTTCCTCTTCCTCTCGCTTTCGTCGATCACGACTCGCCTCATCATCGAGCTCCATGGATGTCTGTGGAAATAATTTGGACAGTATCTGTGTTGATGTTTTCTCGCATGTAGAATAACGACGATGTATCAAATACACCAGATGCGGAGGTTCTAAATAGTTGGTATATAGATTGCAGTTGGGCATAAACGCCCGCTTTTCTGTGCACTTTATTCCGGCCTGTGTCTGTAACATGACACTGTTAATCATGGTGTGCCATAAGCCTGATGTGAGCACCCGGGAAGTATTTATGAGCTTGCGGCTGAAGCGTGAGCCCCCGTACAGCATTCGCCCAATTGCGATTGGAGTCATTTGCAAATTACAACGTATGTCTGCAGATTCAAATAAATGAATTATTTTGTTTTTCCAATTTACGAAATGGCCACTGAAAAATTTGACATTTTTGTTTAAATCAGCCGAGGATTTTTTTTTATTTTGTTCTTTTTTTGAATTCTCATCAATCGATGACAAATATAGTATGCTTGCTGTGAGAGTTTTTATATCTCACTTTTTTATACTATATTACATGCTTTAAATGTAAATAAAAAAATATATTGTTGAACGGATTAATGTAATATAAAAATAAGAAATTTTATATTTTAAACTGCGCGGGCTGCCATATAAATTTCGAACACGTTAACATTGCCATTCCCTTATATATAAGTGCTACCAGATCAACAAATTTTGATGAGTACAAATATTGCAAGAAGGATTATTAAAAAAAAAAACCAATTCAACAAAGGACACATCTTTTTGCAAATGAATATTCAACAACAATTATTTTATACGTAAAATAAACTTTTCTTTATATAACTAAAATTTAGGGATCCCTTTTTTATCGTTTCGTACTGTAAGGAAAGTAAGCAATGTCAACCCTCGATACTGTGGCTTTGGTGACGGCAGTGGTATGTATAGTATTTAATAATAGTAAATTATAAAAATTAACAAATAATTTGAATAAATATAACAGTACGATCTTGTTGTGGTATGTATTTATCCAAATATATATTATTGAAAGTAAAATGTTCCAGGGTGCTCTGGCCGCATAGAAAAAGTCCTGGAACGGTAAACAATAATTTTGCTAGTACGTAGCATATATCTAATCATATGAGAACTATAAATTGCTTAGGCTTGCAAAATATAAAATGGTTGGACATGCAACTGCGGCAAAAAAAAACTTTTGTATGGTACACCCAGAAACACGTAATCGTTATTCACAGAAAATTGAACCCCAACCGCGAACTGGCTCAGCAGATTTAGCCGTTCTTTTATGGTCGCAAACCACGCATTTTTGGTGGAGCGCCGCGCCCTAAGCAGGCAAATGATTTGCAAAATGGCGTTAAGATTTTGATTGCCACAACGGTGTGCAATGTGTAGGTGATTTTATACTAATACTATAAATAATAAAATAAATAAATAAATAAAATATCGGTTCATTGGTACTTTCAGTCAATCATAATATACGCCAGGAAAGATTATCTTATTTGTAAGCACTTAAAAAAAGGTGGATGAGCTGGCGCTGTCTTTAAATACTTTCGGTGGACCGTGGATATATGCTAATATGAGTTTGCAACCGATATAAAAGCACGTGGTCTTGATGTGGATGACATTATATATTTGTTTAACTTCGATTTTCCCCGGTCATCAAAGGACTGGGCGGAAGCATTCAAAACGAACCTCATAAAATGTTTTCCAATTTTCCCCATTTTCTTACGCATTTCCGATTTATTGACATTTTTATGGCGATTTTAATCCTTAAAGCAATTACAAATAAAATTAAATATTTTATAAAGATCCAAATCAAAAAGAAAACAAATTAGTTCACAAAAAATATTTATATATTACTATGCATGCTTAGAGAGGACCGTTGTGATAAATCTACACTTTTAAAACTTATCCCTAGTAATGTTTTGTTTCTTGGAAAATACTATGAACGTTGATTTACACGTGTGCTCATTACACAATAAGCTTAAGCCTGGAGCGATGTATGTCGGGAACCTGCGATATCTTAAGCATTAGTAACCACTTTACATGGTAAAGGCGCGGTAGTTACCTTTCTCCTTGTGCTTACGGACTTTAGCAGACCGCCCACCGTTTCCTTTATTTTTTCCCGCAGTACCTGGATTACAATTCTTGTTGTTTACCCGAGTAATATTACAGCTTTGATGACTGCCATCTTCCGATACTTTTAATTTTTCCTCCCGTGTCATTTGCCCAGCCTTGCACTCTGACCAGGGTCCTTTCTCATACCGGCATGCTAACGAATAAAAATGTTGCTTATCAATAATTAGTGTATATTAAGTATACCGTTGTATACTTGTAGCTATTAGAAAATGTAACTTAAGTAATCAAACATCGTTTTCACTAACGTTTTTTGCATTTTTTCTGTATGGTCCGAGTTGGAAGACAATGAGACTCGCCTTTTTTTAGAGATAGTGTACGGGTACGCATATTCGTTTTTGCATCGCATTCCGTCCAAGAACTCTTAGCATAACGACAGGTTTGAGCTGAATACATAAGGAATATAAATTTCTATCACTTATTTTAATTATTAATGCATATGTGACTATTCAAAAATTAGATAACAGAAGATCATGGTTTTACGATATTCATTTAATTTACTCTATAATTAACAGATCTTAAAGTATTTGCGTTTGATTATTTGATTATTTATTTATAATTTCAATGTGATGTAAATGAATGTCTTAGGCAATTAAAAGCAATATTGACCTAACATATAAGAGGGTTATTATTCAACTATTTGTAAGAAATTAATTGTTAATATCAAAATTTTATAACATAGCAAAAAATTAATGTAGCAATATTATATAATCTTTAAAATATTGATTTACCATTTTGTGATAAATTCGACTTTGCTCCTGTTCTTTTATTAGCTTGATGCTGTTGTTCCTCACCTTGAGCCTTTAATGTATGTTGCTGCACCAGCGGTATTTCCTTACCAGTGGGTGCAGATGATTTATTCAAACCACGTTTGCGAGATCCAATTACGTCTGCGCGATGCATTTGATTATTTGACTTGTTTAATTTTTTGCTGTTTTTTACGCGTTTATTGCCATCGCCATGACCTGCTACTACAGAAGTCGTAGGTACTGTTGTCCCTAACTTGTCAGTTACCACTTTGCGCGCTTGACGTACTATCACATCTCCAGCGTAATTTTCCAAAACTAAGCTTGCACCACCAACGGGATCTGCCAAACCTATGGCATTGACATGCTGGCCATGACCATAAATCGATGTTGTCATCAGCGCCACTGTGACCAGGAGCAAATGGAGCATCGCGCGTATAGGTACAATTTTTGAGATAATCATTTAAGGTAGCCAGATATTTACGGTAGCTCTCTACGATAATAATAAAAACACAGTTAACAAGTTCATTATTTGATTCAGAATGGGTGCTTGGGTGCAGAACAACTTACGAATAGAATTCATTATGGGATAATACATATGTCCTGTACTAAACAACCTTCAACTCTTTTAAGGATAGTTTAAAATACATAAAATTAAAGAATCCCAAAGTTGAGGCATAATTTCCTTGTAAAGATCTTGAAAAGTTTGGCTGACATTCGGATTATTTAGTTAGCATCTGGTTCAGAACATATTTTAAAATCCACAAAACGTACTACTTCCATAATATACGTTTCACATCTGGTAAACATGTGAAGCAATTGCAACTTACCGTGACTCATTTTTAAAGCAACCAAAATAATTTTTACGTTTCCTGGTATAAATTGCATATAATTGTTCCAGTTCGCAGTAGATACTTTATTTTTAAGTATTTTCTTAAACAAACTTCCTTCCAACTACTGTTTGGTGGTAAATGTCAATTTTCATTTACATTAACTTTTAATTATTTATTTAAACTATTGAGGGGTCCAAGTACTTTATTGTAATTACTGTTACCCACTTCTGTAAATGATCAACATTATTTCGATGCATAGATATAATGCACAAACAAATACATATATCTCTCAATATATATAATCATTAAAATGATACATAAAAAATTGGTATTACTTTTATTTATTTGATAAGTCAAAACGACATACACATACTGTACGACAGTACTTTAGGAAGTCGTAGACTTGGCTTGAGTTTTTTCTACTTTGCAATTCTATTGTCTACTCGGCAGTTGGTTGCCTTTGTGGTCTCAGTACAATCGAAAATTTACAGAGGATGAGAAAATGCTTTTATTTTACCAATATACTGATATATTTGTATTACTGTTATTCCACATACATACATCCAATGCTCATTCTTTTCGTTAATGATAATAACCCGTTCTAGAAAGAGATGTAAAGTACCTGACTTAATAAAATTTATTTCTGATGTACGGTAAAATACACATATGAATAAGTTACCTACATATATAAACCACATACAACTATATTAATATTTTGTGAATTCTATTGTCTGATACATGATCAAAAAATATGTAATAAAGAAATGAGCAACGCGAGGTTTGATCGGTAAAAATAAAACAATCTTAATCTATGTGTATATAAAAAAAAAAAAAAAATATATATATATATATATATATATACATATATATATATAGATATTTATATATTAATTTAGATATATTGAAATTAAAACTGTATATATATATATCCCTTAAGCCCAAAATTGTTATCGATAAGAAAGTTGAAGGTTTTGCAAATATTGGATTGAACTTGCTTTTTGCAACTAGCTTATTAGGAATTTAGTAAAATTGGGCTGCACAATTTCTTAAGTATTTTTTCTGCGCGCGCACCACTCACAATTACACCAGGAAACACTCGAAAGGGAATCACTCAAACGGGGCGGTTTTACCTGAAGTCTTGCACACTGGCAATTCCTTAAATCTTGGATTAAAATTTCAGCAAAACTGTAAAATAACTTTCACTTGAATATGCGCTGCTGCTGCCGATCGACGCCGTCAAGAGCTGGGCGAGAACTGAGTGAAGCTGGCAAATGCTGCGACCTGCGACGCGACATTGCAAGCAGCGCAACAAGCAACTCTTGAAATACGAGAGACAACAAAGTAACTCAACTTGCCACACACTCAATACACTGAGCGAATTGACAACTAAGTTTAAATAACTTATTGGATTTTATTACCACACATCGGTGGTGCTAATATAAATTATGTTTAAGGTGGCTTTTTCTATTTAATCATCACTCTTTGTTATTAGGTTATACATGTTTGTATATATGAATGCAGACGACGCTGTTATCATCATCCACTGGCATTTTTGTTATTGCGGTGCAATGTCCCAGCATCAACAAGCGGCCCAGCTGCCATAAGCTACAGCCTCTATTCAACCATATGATTGCTGGAATGAAGGTCCATGGTATTTCAGATAAGACCGAGCGAGTTCATATTGAATACATTATATGTATTATATAAATATATACTGAAATACTTTTTATAATTCTTAAATGTGTGTGTTTATAATATTTCTATTTTATTATAATATTTCTATTTATCAATATACAGTGTATACATAAAAACATTTATTAAAGTTAGCTTGTACTTATATTTGTACTAAGAAAACGATAATAAAGATAACAAATATTATTTAATTAAATAACAGTTTGGAAAATGCGCCACTTCTAACAATCACCACTAAATTGATACGTTAATTTGTATCTTATTAAAAATGACTATTATCCTTAAAAAAACATAAATTAAATTCCAACTAGAGGTTAAATAACATTAAATAAAGAGCAGCTAAGAAAGTAACGTACATACATACATACAAATGTATGTTTGCTCGTAAATGCAAAGAAAACAAAATTGTGTAACAGCAGGCCTAGTACTGTTTATTCAACCAGGTCTAGATCCCCAACATTTTTACTTGGGGATATATGTACATACATACACACAAGTGTACGTACATACATGCATATAAGAGTACGTACATATGTGCGTCTTTACGAATGCATATGAATGCGTGTATTACTCTCTATTCCATGAGATATCAAACAAGTTTTGAGTGAATTTTTGGTTGAGTGGGTCAGAATCAAGTCAAATTCAACGTTGCCGGCAGAGTGCACAGTAGACACTGTTTTGGTGGGACCCAAAAAAAAACTTTTCAAGTGACAGGGGAAAAGACAACGGTATACAGTCCGGCAATCAAAAATAAAAAGATTACAAACAAATATCGCTGATGTTGGTATTTTGAGTACTTATTAATTTTATATGTATGTATGTATATTCAAACATATGTTTGTATGTGAGCCTGTGAGTGCACTATAAAAACATTTGTATGCTTGTACATATATATGTATACATATGTATATATATATTTTGCTGTTAGAAGTTTGACATAATAGGAATATACGAATACTTCGTATCCATGTATGCAAACGTATGTCTATATAAATGTATCATATATGTATGTATACCCATAGCTAAGCATACATATGTACGTATGTTTTTAATTTGCTTCTTTGTTTACTTTTCAGTTTCTTCTTTTAATATGACATACATATATTGCATTTGTGTGCATGTATGTCCGCACATACATGTGTATATACGCAAGTATTTTCTGTTTGACCAGGCGCTTGAGAGGCTAGAAGGTTGCAAGAGACAACCGACAAGATTTGTTTGTTTATGTACATAGTTCGCGTTTTCCCAACAAAGACAGTAAACAACTTGCATGAAGTTTTGAATACAGTTTTGAGTATGTGAGTTTTTCTGCGCATGAGCATTAACCTTTTACTCCTTATGTTATGTCCACTTCATTCTCTATACATTTGCGTTCTCTTTTGCTCGCTCTCTCTATTTTCTCGACATTCCTTTCTTGTCTCAGTGACTCTCACCGTTTGCTTACTTATTTTGCTGGGAAATTTTATCTCAATTATGTGTTGATGTTAATATGTATGTACATACATATATAATAGTGTAAGTCTTTTTTGCCCAGATTTTACATGACTTTTCTTGAGTGACGGTTTAATAGGTGTGTGATATTTTATAAAACTTATAGGAGTATGCATGGACATATGTATGTATGTGCATATGTAAGTATGTACATATGTAAAAATGTACATATGTAAATATGTACATATGTAAATATGTACATACATACATATGTGAGTGAAAAGAGCTTTAGTAATAACAAAAAATTTTCTACTATCCATACATACATTTTATGAAGGACATTCTTTTCTATTTATTTAAGATGTCTCCCTAGTTGAACAATAAATAAATTGTATATTGACATCGATGATAGATTATTATTCATAACTTTTCTTTGTTGGGGAGTAAACCTCATACTTCCCGCTTGAGAGTCTGTGCGCAGCTCCTTGAGACACACATCGTTTTCACGTATTTATTAATACTCATATTCATATATGTACATATAAAAATATGAATACCGATACAAACTTAAATGCAAAATAAAAAATACAGTCGTTTTTTTTTTATCACACATTCATATGTATTTTGCGAATGTATGTATGCACAAATGTGTGGTCATCAATGACTGGTGTTGCCGCTGTTGATGACGTTGCTAATCTACAAAAATATATCTGAATGACAGTGCTCCACAATACATCGATACGAATATACATATAAACATTTATGCAAGCATACATATGTATATGTATACATACCAGTAGCCTTTAACCATAGCAAATTTACCCAATAGTGTGAAAGATGAGTCGGTGAAACGATGCGGCACATCAATTTTTGCAGAAATACAATAAAAATTTAACCGCAACTCGATACAACATACACTCCGGAGAATTCACATATACAAAGATATAAACATGTATGCATGTACATATATATTGTGTTTTTGTGATGACTGTGTTGTTTACCCAATCTTCCTTCCGACTTAAACCTCATTTAAATGTGAATGCCCGGCAGCGATGTCTGGTTCGTCAGTTTAACTCCCATATCCCAGTATCATAAGCACAAATTTTTGAGTATTTAATTGCCAGCTTCTCGTAAAGTTTTGTCAAACACGAACAGTTTTAAAAATGAACATAGCTTACATATTTTCAAGTCAACATAATAATCAAAACGCTAGATAACATTAAATATTGATACCACACAATATTATCATTTTTATCATTTTTTCGTATAAACGAAAACTTATGTATATAAAGTAGCTTGAAGAAATTTTGACAACAATATCTAAAATACTTTACGCATTATTTACCATATTTACTCCTGTGTTGACACATACATATGTATATATGGCACAAGAACTGATCAGAACATCACGTGGTATGAGGTAGAATTCCTAAAATACTTACGAGTACTTCATTTGTATTTAATTTTTGTCAGAGCAATCAGAATCTAGACAAAATTAAAATTTTTTGAATATATGTATTTTCATTATAAATAAGTAAGTAATGTAAAAATAAATAATAAAAAAAAGTCGCACAATATATTAAGAAAAACTTTTCTTTTATGTTTTATTTAAATCTTTATGTCAAGTTTGTATTTATAATATTTTAAGTAGTTTCAGTTATTATTTTATATTTTATTTTGTCTTTCATGGTATTCTTATTTTATGTTTGTAAATACGTATGAATGCAAATGACTATATATTGTATGTATATAATTCTGATTTACTTGTTTTTGTTTCTTTATCTTCCATAGGCTTCCCCACAAAAAAAAAATAATATTAGTTAAAGACATTAACATAAAATATTCATAAAAATTTGCTGTGTTCTATTACTTACATACATAAGTGTAAAAAGATACATTGACATATTTTTATGTATGCACACACATCTATGTATATATATACGTATCTTGAATGGATCATACATTTTCCGTTTGCATTATTATGTTTATGGTTGCTTTTATACAACTGTAAAACTTTGAATATAAGGTTTTTAAATTGAATCGCACCTGCCAAAATTTCTTTATTACAACTATTATAATTATCAGCTACAACTGATAAAATAATTTTAAAAAATTTTTTACGTTATATATGTAAAATATTGTTTATCTTAAAAAATTATATTTTTTTAATTCCAAATAAAAAGGTCTGTTTGTGATTTTAATGTTTGCATATAGTTGAAAAGTGACATTACTGTAAATCATAGAAAGTTAAATTGTTGAGGGTATATTGTTTAGGTTTTTAAAACACCCGAGCGCAACTAGCGTAGCTCAGGCATTTATTCTTCCCAATCGATTACTCATCTGTCATCGTTCCTTTATTACTTTGCAATACTATTGTATTACTTTTTACAATATTTACACTAAGTGTTTTATTAAATGTTGCATTATTTGTATGCCTAAATTTTCTTTTATTTTTTACTTATATCAATTTTATTTTCTGATTTTTCTGTTCTCTTTTATTGAGATCAAATACAGAAGCTGTTAATTTCAGACGAACATTTTACATCAATTATGTTTGAATAACTTTTGTTTAAATATGGGGGTTTTAATTGATATTTGTGTAAAGTTATTGTTCAGAATAACTTGGCTAACGATTTATAAGAATTGTCAGACAATCTTCCGGTTTATTAAGTATCCTATGATCCGGATCAGTCATATTCGTTTTCTTGAACTTGGAGAAATTTGAGAAATTAAATGGTAGGTGTGGTTTCCCATATTAATGGAACATTTTTCCAAACTCTACATTTAATATAGATTTTAATTAATTATAATTTTTTTTTAATTGTTTTAAAACAAATCTACAATTAATTTATGTTTTGAAATATAATGCTTGCGGTTATACATTATGGGGGTTTATTTTTTACGGTTTTGTTTAGAGTTTTTATATTTTTGAAAAACGAGCTTCAGGGAAATAATCTTATATTTGACATTAAAAAATCAGTAAGTACTTAAACACGTCCTTTCCGAGCAGCTGTAGATATAATAAGAGACCGAGAAAATAGTTTAGATAAATTTTTTAATCTATTTACAAAAAAACTTTTATATAGAAAAACATCTCAAAACATGTAAAATGCAGCTAAAATTTCTTTAAATATTCATGACTCTTAGTTTGATTACTAACCTTTATCCTTATTTTTGCGCTGTTCCTTGGCACTCTTATCCTTGGATTTGCCAGGCTTGCAGTTCTTCTTAATAATACGTGTTGCTTCGCATGACGGATCGCTGGTCGCCTTTAATTTGTCAGCCCTAGTCATTTGCCCAGTGGTACATTCCGACCAAGAACCCTTTTCGTATCGACATGCTGTAATTATTTTATATTTTCTTTTATTCCCTCTTGCTGTATAACAGAGATATATTTGTGATACGTGCCTTTTTTGCATTTTTTCTGAATAGTGCGAGTTTGATCGCATGCCGGGTCGCCCTTTTTCAAAGTTAAAGTTCGGGAACGTGTATTAGTTTTAATATCACATTCTGTCCAAGGGTTTTTGCCGTAACGACATGAAAGTCCTACGAACAATATAGTTTTATGTTATAAAAGAATATGTCAATATTATACGGAGGACTGAAAATTAAAGCTCACCATCGCTCTTTGTCCCTCGTTCATTTCTTATAAGGACTTCGTGGTCATCTTCTTCCCAAATCTCCCCATGTACAGTAGCAGTTGTGGTCATTTCCGCCACAGGCAGAGCTAATGGCGTTTCTTGTAGCTCTGTACTTCCACAAAATAAATTAGGTACCGAAGCCGTCCAAGTCATGATCAATGCCACCAAAAGTCCTTTGCAACTGTGACTCATTGTGCGCGTGCTGCTTGTCTACAATTATTTAAAATGTTTACAATCTTATTTTTGTTTGATTCATGAACGAATTTGAAACATATCTTTAATGTGTTATAAACTAAAGTATTTATTCATTTTAAAACCCACTTTTAGACAAATAATTATTATTTTGCTTTGATAATTAAATGATCCTTTTTTTTCAAGGAATTAGTTTGCTTATACATATTTCAATTAAATCTTTCTGTGGTGAGTAGCATAAAGTAATTATATTTACATGTACTTACATATATATTTCGCTAAGTCAAGGAGAAATTTAATTTAATTAAAAATAATTTATGCTTACCCTCTGTGAATACAAAGTTGACAAAGAGTCCTTTAAAATACTCAACTGAGTGGATAGTGACGCAATACGAGCCTTATATTTGAGTATCTCAGACCCGGGCAGCAAGACTGTGAAAGAGCCGAAAATACACAAGTTTGAGTAACATGAAAATATTTATAGTTTTTTAATAAAAATGTGGAACCTTTGCAAATTTAATTTTTTTCACTTCGAGTCGAATGTTAATCGCTTACTGCGAAGCACCAAATAGAACACACAAGTCTTGAAATAACCGTTATACACACACAAAATGGTCCTCCACCACTCACACCTATGGAAGTAAATTGGTTCAGGCTGTTAACAGTGATGAAGCTGAACAGTGAATAAGAATTTCTTCAGCAAATTTTTCTGAACTGTTGTCGTTGCGCGTCTCTTTAAAACTGAATAGCTAAATATGCGAAAAGCTGCAAAATGCCCTGCATAGTATCCTGAAGGATGTTATGCTCTCATCCAAGTCCCATTCTCTTTCTCTTTTGCTCTCTCAGCCCTCTATATCTCTCCCACACCGAGGGCTTTTATATAAAGCTGCGCATGTTCCAAAAATAAACCCACAACTGCAGTTGCTCTGCTTCCTGTTTTAAGATGATATGTTTGTTGCAACTTTAAGTGACATTTCTAATTCTAATTTTCTGCATAAAAATATAGTGATAATTGCAATAGACAAATTTAAGAATTATATGAAACATTTACATTTTGTATTATGATATTAATTATGAGAAAAAGAGGAGCGGTAATATTACTCATTGATGAATGGAGATGAGCATCATGCTATGTATTCATATACAAATTTATATTAATATACATATATACACACACGGCCATTAAGCACGGGCTGGAAAGACTAACAGCTGTAATAAAATTTAATAATGCAAATGTAATTTAGTCACCTGGTCAACACAAACGCCTATAGGTGGATACGATGAAATATTAAGGTTGCTTAGAAGCATTATCCTAAAACACAACTTTCAATGTTTTCGTTTGTAGCTTATTTTATCATTTATAAGAAAAATTAAAAAATGTTTAATGTTTAATGTTTAATAATGACCTGTCAAAAAATACTTTAAATAAAATTCAGCAGAATCAGCTGCACTTGATGGTGGCCAACAAAAGCAGTCAAGCAGAAGATCACGTGCCTCGAATTCATTTGTAATTTAATGTCTTAAAAGACAGCATGTGAGCTTCTCCTAATTGTACGAGTATAACAATCCACATCACTGCACATTTAGGACAAAGGTCACAATAGGACTTCTCTTATTTTAAGTGAACTGCACTTTATTATGGTGTTACCTCAACACATTAATTTTGCTCATAAAAACTATATTGCTGATTAACAATTTCTTTATGTATTAAGTTATACTACTTAGAAAGAATAATAAAATCATATCAAAGATAAGAATAATAAATACAATCGCAAATAAAATCGCAAATAAAATCGCAAAAACGAATCCTCTGGGTGTATTTTAAAACATTTGTTTGATGTATTGCGTCGATGTTTTAGCGAAAGCGCTTCTTGCGCGTGTTTCAGCAATTTCCAATAAAAACAAGTTGTTGCCTATGATACTGCTTAAATATACCCCGTACTCTGAGCCGAGCTTTTAATTTTAGAATAATGATGATAAATATGCTTCGGTTAGCGATGGATACGGGCTTATTTTTTTAGACCTGGCCCAACACCAACACCAATACAAAGTCAAAATTATGGACCGACCCAGAACACTCATCTTTCAAAAAGGCCCGACTCCGCACGACACGAAGTTATATATGTATATTTTTCAACTGGTTCATATTTAAATAATAAGTATGTAACATAATTTTTACATTGCATAAAGCTAATTTATGTAAAAAATACTTTTGCTTAAAGTTATTGGTTTTCATTTTTCCATAACGTGAAAACTTAAGTGGGCCAAATATTTTTCATTTCCAATATGTACGACATAATAATGAACTTTTCTTTTTTTCTAGACTATTTTGAATCTTAAAGGTTATATTTGAAATGTACAATATGGATCTATGGACAAACGAACAGGGTATAAGAAGCATTTGTTGTGCTAACGTTGTTCAGCGTTTTGGCAACTATTGTAGTTATTAAGATGTTCTGTATCATGCATGGCCAGCCAATTGCTACTATGATCATTAAGATCTTCATTTATTTATTATATGAGTAATATTTATGCATTATGCAAATTATTTATATTTAAATTTTTTTTAAAGTGTTTTTCGAATAAACATATTTATTTTTCACAAAAATTTGGAGAATTTCTATGTACTTAATGATATTTAAAGACTAAAAGCATAGTTGGCTCTTTTTGAATAGTGCTTGGGTCAGATTTCTGTAACGAAGTGGATGAACTTTGATCGCATCAGAAAAAATATACCTGCACGCTTCGCTTCCGCAAAGCAACACTTCCGATCCAAGCCGTGTTCCAGTTAGATGAGCAACGACATCAAAATTCATAGAGTTTGCCGGCAATAGCGGGATAAACAATAGCGCCCCGCTAAAACGCGAACTGCGATTGACTCAATGTTTATCATTGTCTCTGTGACCAATAATAACAATGTTCCACAATCGGCGGTTGTCATGACAATCGGAAGACCCGATGGGGGGATTGAGCTTGAAGTACATAAGAGAGAACAGTAGCGCGTAAGCTTCCCAGTGGTTATCAGTTGTCATTTTAAAGCACTTGTTAGAACGGAACACATGGGTATTACCAATTACTCATACGAAAAATTATTCTTAAGTAAATGTGTAAATAAGTAAGTATAATTTATCACATATTTATTACACAAAAAATATAGTAAAAATAATCTTCCTCATATATCAACTTACAGAAAGTGAGTAATAAAAAGTGTTAACCGGTTAAAAACAAGTATGCCTGCGTTTGGAATCTTATCTAAAATTTCATTTGTCGTACTGATGCTCCTTGTGATATGCCTACTGTGTGTATTCTCTATACCAATTTTTGAGAATTCAGATCGTTGTAAAGGCATAGATGACTGCGACCCTTTTCTGCCCATTTGCGCCATACATAGAAATGAACACCAGTTTTTCTATAGTCATTGTGATATGTTGCTTGAGGTCTGTCTTACTGGTAAAGGTATTCTTAACACCTATTAATACATATATTTAAACAAATTATTGATTACGTTTTTTTTAATTTAGAATGGAAATCGGACTATTTGAGTCATTGCAATGTCAGTAAACTTTAAATATGTATAAAAAAAAAAAAAAAAAAACTCATACGGTAATAGGCATCATATACATCTTACAAGACTGATATATATAATATATTTTATTTGCGTATATATATATAATCTATATAATGGTAATAAAAAATAATAATAATTGTGTGCTGTTCCGTAACCGTATGTAAGCTCAGGACTGTTAACCTTTTCAATAATTATTACAACATTGTAATTCCCTAACAAAAGCTTATTTATAACCTACGAAATACAAATTTATATAAATTTCTTTGCGCCACAGCATTTTACTATGGTCGTTACCATTGTCTCAATAAATTGCATTATACTAAATATAAATAATTACATTACACAAAATAATTACTAAAACAAAGACAACCATTACAGATATAAAGAATACCAGTTCCTTAAATCTTCGGTTGAACTATAATTTAAAAATCTCTAGGCAATTCTTGAAAGCAGCAATGATAAAAACCAAGTTATATCGTCTCAGATCCTGATTATTATTTTTTATTTGTTATTCTAAACACTGAAGTGTGTTTAATTATGGACAAAAAATAGCTATAAATTTTGCCTCTCAAATATATTCGAGGCTTCATTACACGTACACACACCAAAACCTTCCCTCTTAATCCATACTTTCAAAATATAGAAAAAGTTTCACACAAATATTTTCGTTTAGACATAAAAACGGTATTCATAAATATATGCGCGAGCATTATTCAAAAGGGATGGTAAAACTAGAGCTTTATGAAGCTTTCCTCTCTCGCCCGGCACGCAACGTAATGTCTCTCTTGCCCAACTGCCACCCATTCAACGAAATCGATTACTCTGTCAATTAGCTTAAAAAATGTATTACTTCCAAAAATGTACAAATCATAACTATACTTTTGGCACGCCTTTAATATTCTGCGACTGATTCTCGGTGGAAGGATCTTGTGTGGGTGATAAGAGCGTTGCATTTTCCGTCTCAGTTGCAAGCTTGTTAGCCAAATTTAATAGCTTCTCGCGTCTGAATTCCTTGCGCGCCTCATCCAGCAGAACATTGTGTAATAGGTTGCGATTTTGACTGTTATCTGGCGTAAGTACTGGAAAAGGATTTCCACGTAATTCCAAAACAGATTTTTTATAATAAATTCCTGGATATTCCCGCGGCGCCTTAAACATGCGTGTGTAGGATAGGTTGTAGTTTTCAAAGCGGGGAACTAAGACTTTAAATAACTTGTGTACAAGTTGCTTTTCCAACAGCCAGTAGTCCGCCAGTTCCATAGTTGCTTTGTGTCGGTCACCATGGCGTATGGCATTCGAAATAAGCTAAACAGCAACGACAAATTATCAAACTCTAGTTTCTCTAGTTCTTTTCTAGTATGTACTTACCAGCTCTGCATACCCACGCGCTTCGTCTGCACGATTGTAAAACAATTCTATTCGTTCGTGTTTAACCAGTGCAGTCACAGTTTTTCGTAACTTAAGTAGGCGACCTTCTGGGCCATCTACGTTCTTTAAATTACGTTTGTTTGGACGCACTGCAATTCGGAGTTGTGATATTAACTTGCTGACATCGGCTTGATTCATTTTTAAATAAAATTTTTGCTCAAAATTAAAGTTCACGTAATTCCCAGTACAATCAGCTGGGACCACATATGTTAAGCATATGTTATGTTAATGTTATTAACAGCGCACGTTCTAAGAATACTGTCAATTGGTTTTTATATTTACAGATGAAAAACCTCTATTTTCAAAATTTTAATAAAAAAAACACGACTTAACTAACCTAGTCCGTTTAACTACAAATTAATATATTTATCAAATGGTAGCAGCAACATAACAAATACAAAGCAAAATTTATTTATCGATTAGTTTTTAATACCAAGAGTTGATTAATTGCAATGTAATCGAAACTCATTTCCAAAAAAAAAGACACTAGCCGTGCTTACCTACATTAAATAGGTAACACCTACGCATGATTTATTTGATTATTTCTTTATACCTTAAGCTATATGTTGTAAAATGCCCTGGCGCACTAGCGGTTCCACCTGAGCACGGGGCAAATAATGTTGACTATTTTTCCTTAAATGAACAACTTCGCCGTCGTCCAGCTCAAACTTGCCATAATTCTCAACGCAACGCACCTCGATATATAATGATTTTGGAGGACGTAAGTTACCAGTTAAGTCTATGCCTTGTCCATCACCGACCGAACGCATATATGCAGCTAATGACTTGGAATAATTGTTAAAAAACTGGACTTCTGGCTCACAAAGTGCTGATTTAATGTCACTGGGTATAATAGGGCCGAACTCCCAACGCATAGCTTTTATGCGTTGAATTCTTTCATACAAATAAGCCAGCAGGCAGCGTTTATTTCTCTGAAGAGCCGCATGTCTGTAGTTAAGAAGAGGCCATAAACTGCGATCTCCAGAGCTATTGTAACTGGACGCTTGTGCCACATTCTCCTCAAAAATAGCCTTTATCTCCTCCAATACTTGACGTACGCCGTCGTCATCGAAAGCTGGTACAGTCTGTGATGAACGCTTTAAGTCCTTCAATAAATCAAAGGCATTATCGCCAAACATTTTGTTCGCACGACTCATTTTTGTTGATTTTGCCTTTTTTATGTATAAAAATTTCCCGCGTTATTGTAATCAATGTTAATAGGGATGGAATCTATCGATAGGTGTAATACTTGTTTGGGCACATTATTTCCATAACGATAGGCGACATTGATAATAGTGATAGAATCAGTCGAAAACTATTATTATTGTAAGCGAATTAACATAGTAACATATTAATTACAACTCTGTCGATGAATGTATATGTACAAGTATATACACATTAACTAAGTTTACTCAATAGATGTACACAATTTAACTCTTCCTGACCTTAGGGTATCTAGTATTTTAAAGACAAATTCGCATTATCCAATTGGTATTTCGTCAATAAGAGTGGTATTTTGAATTTTGTACATTTGGTCACACAGCTTACTAAGCAGTGAAAATTTTGAGGTGATTGTATTGTGTGGTGTGTTCATACTCAATTAACTTAATTAAGTTAAAAACAGTGTTAAGCGCACTTTAAACCAACGTAAAGAATTCAACACGCTTACTTAAAAAGCCACGTATAACGGTCCGCCGGTAAAAACCGCACCCGTACGGAAATATGGCAACTGCAGCTAACACGACAGCTGGAGCAGCGAAAGACGGTGCGCCTGCAGTAAATGCACCAGTGCCTGCAAAGACTTTAAACGGCATTGTGAAACAAGTAAGTGTATTATTTAAGTGATATTAATCGTGTATGCTATTGCAATGCAAACTTCAGAGCCCGGACTAGGTAAATCATATATAACGAATTAATAATTGTGATTATCAGCGTGGCAAATACGGCGTGTGCCACTGAAGCATGTGTGAAAGAGATGTTCATATAAGCGAGTTTTCGGAGAGTGACACGTCGAACACGCTTACACACTCATACACTGGCTGAACAGCATAACGTAAAGAAACGAAAGTTATCGAAGGTGCCAACCTGGCATATTTTTTTTTTGTTCGCCAGTACTTACAAAATCTATTGAGCACTTTAATATATATACATACATATGTATAATGTATGGATATGTATCTCAGGCGCGCTGTTGGTACTGCTTTATTTGTTACTGTCAACGTCATCAATCAGCATAAACTTGCCGGCGTTTTTGAAACATGCGTTTTTATCTGATAATCACACACACACAGACACACAGGAACATATTTATTTGCCGTGCTGTGCGATTAATGCTAAACTATTCGTTTCTAACCTCGAACTAAATTCGCACAGGCGCACAGCGAATGTCAATAGGTATTAATACATATTTATATACAAATATATGCGAATACCCATTACTATATATAAATTACATTTGTTTATAAAAATGTTTGTATTATAAGCATTTACTATTTATACTTTATTTATATCTTAACAATTTAAGTTTAAGCATTACATGTGTATATAATCTCGCAATACACATAACTCAAAATATCAAAATTTATGAATGGCACTTAGTACCGGCCAACTAACTTCACAAGTGGTGACGTTGAATACACATCCAAGAGAGAACTTGCTATTTTCTTGGTTAGCCTTGTTCAATGCCGCGTCATCATTTAAATATGTATGGCATGTTACAAAACTTAGGTGAAAGACCTGTTGATATATAAAAAGCCGCAGACCCGTTGCATGGAAACACCTGTTTCCCAATTTGATGCGTTAAAGCGAATACGCTATATAGCCCGTTAACTTTATAGCTCATTGCTTAAACGATGCTTCGTGCAATCTTAGCCCAATGATTTATTTTATAGGGTGTTGTCACATTTGTTAAGATAATTTTAAAAGTATCAAAACATTATTTGAAAAAAGAACTGTCCTAAGTCTTTTTAAATTTTACTTATAAAATATTATTGATATGCAAATACATGGCAAAATCCTCCATAAAATCTAAAATCATTGAAATAGAGGCGAAATGCTTTGATATTTTGAGAAGATTAGGGACTAACACCTTATTAAATTAATTTATTATATTTAATTTATTTGAATTTTTAAAATCTGGTAAGAAATTATTTTATTTTTCGTTAATAACTGTTTCAATGTATTGTTGAAAAGAAATTATTAAATCTTATCACAAGTGTGTAGAATGGTCACACTAATTTTGCAGCCCTCCAAAAGACCATGATAGCGCCATCTATCGGTACATTGCTATCGGAAACACGTGCTTAATTTTTTGTCTGAAGATTAATTTCATTTTAACCTCATTGCTTTCATGGCGTGTGTGCATTTTAGGTGCTCTCTGGAGACACGGTTGTTATACGCGCTACCAAAGGTGCCCCACCACCAGAGAAACAAATTACTTTCTCGCATGTTCTTGCCCCAAAGTTGGCGCGCCGTCCTGGCGCAGGCGGTGACGAAACCAAGGACGAACCATGGGCTTGGGAATCGCGTGAGTTTCTACGCAAGAAACTAATCGGCGTCGAGGTGACCTTTACCTTCGACAAACCCGCAAATTCCAACCGTGAATACGGTTTTGTGTGGGTAGGAAAGGACAAGGAATCTGGTGAAAACGTTGTGGAGTCCATTGTGCGTGAGGGTCTGGTCACTGTACGTCGCGAGGGGCGTCCTACACCCGAGCAACAAACACTCATCGAGTTGGAAGATCAAGCGCGTGCTGCAAACCGAGGAAAATGGGCGCACAATGTTAACGCCACGGATAAAGTGCGAAACATTAAGTGGGCTCATGAAAATCCTGCGCATATCGTAGACGTCTATGGTGGCAAGCCCGTTAAAGCAATTATTGAGCATGTGCGTGATGGTTCAACTGTGCGTGCCTTTTTACTGCCTGAGTTCCACTATATAACGCTCATGATATCGGGTATTCGTTGCCCAGGTGTAAAATTGGATGCCGACGGCAAACCAGACTTAAGTGTTAAGGTTCCCTTTGCTGATGAAGCCCGTTATTATGTTGAGACACGCCTGCTTCAGCGTGATGTCGAGATTAGGCTTGAGTCTGTGAACAATTCCAATTTTATTGGAACGATTCTATACCCGAAGGGTAATATTGCCGAATCCTTGTTGCGTGAAGGATTGGCTAAGTGTGTGGACTGGTCTATGGCCGTTATGAAGACAGGTGCGTAGTGTAATACATCATTAATACATAAATTCTCATATGCAACTGACTTGAAGTACAAAGTGTCCTTTTGGTAAATACCTTGTGTTACACTCTGTAATTATCAATTGCCGGTTGCCACATAAAATTGACGGATTCCAAGAATACAGTAACTGGTTTATTGTTACTGTGTTCATTTCACCCCGTCAACATATATATATATATATATTATATATATTTTATAACTATATATAATGAAACTTGTCAACATTACATATATTTCTTTAAATAATTGTAGGCGCTGATAAGTTGCGGGCAGCTGAGCGTATTGCCAAGGAAAAGCGCCTACGACAATGGCAAGACTATCAAGCAAAAACACCGACGTTCAATTCAAAGGAGAAAGATTTCACGGGTACCGTTGTAGAGGTTTTCAACGGCGATGCTATCAACGTGCGACTGGCGAATGGTCAGGTGAAAAAAGTATTCTTTTCTTCCATTCGCCCACCACGTGATCAACGTGCCGTGGTTGGAACAGATGGTGAGGAAATCGTGAAGGCTCCTCCACGTGGTAAAAACTATCGTCCACTATACGAAATTCCGCATATGTTCGATGCGCGTGAATTCCTGCGCAAGAAACTTATTAACAAAAAAGTGCAGTGCAACCTTGACTATATATCCCCCCTGCGCGATAACTTCCCGGAAAAGCATTGTTACACTGTACTTATTGGTGGACAGAATGTGGCTGAAGCAATGGTAGCAAAAGGCCTTGCGACTTGTGTGCGCTATCGTCAAGACGATGACCAACGGTCAGCTGCCTACGATCAGCTAATTGCCGCCGAGCAACAAGCCATTAAGGGTCTGAAGGGTCTTCACGCTAAGAAGGATAATTCTACGTTGCGTGTCAATGATCTTACTGTCGAGCATTCCCGTATAAAGGTACAGTACTTGCCTTCCTGGCAACGTGCTTTGCGCACAGAAGCCATCGTTGAATTTGTTGCTAGTGGTTCACGCTTGCGACTATATGTGCCCAAGGACAGCTGCCTGGTTACTTTCCTACTCGCTGGTATATCGTGCCCACGTTCTTCGCGTCCTGCACTAAATGGTGTACCAGCTCAGGAGGGTGAACCTTTTGGCGACGAGGCGCTGACGTTTACTCGTGAGCGTGTACTGCAGCGTGATGTTTCCGTTCATATTGACACCACTGATAAAGCAGGCTCATCGTGTATTGGCTGGCTATGGACTGATCAAAACGTTAATCTTTCGGTTGCATTAGTCGAAGAAGGTCTTGCGGAAGTGCACTTTAGTGCCGAGAAATCGGAGTACTACCGACTGCTTAAGAGCGCAGAAGATCGTGCCAAGGCTGCCAAAAAGAACATTTGGGCCAACTATGTAGAACAAGTGCCTGACGAGAAGGTCGTCGTTGAAGAAGATAAGGATGAGAAAATTCCAGTAGAACGCAAAGTTAACTACGAGAACGTTATCGTGACTGAGATAACCGAAACGCTGACATTCTTTGCCCAATCCGTCGACAACGGACCTAAGTTAGAAACGTTAATGAGCAAACTACACGCTGATTTCCAGGCAAATCCGCCTATTGCTGGTTCTTACACTCCCAAGAGAGGTGACTTGGTTGCTGCCCAATTCACCTTTGATAATCAATGGTACCGTGCTAAAGTGGAGCGCATTCAGGGCAACAATGCAAGTGTATTATATATCGACTACGGCAACAAGGAAGTAAGTATTATAGGTGCAGCTAAAAATAATC
Organism: Drosophila pseudotalamancana; assembly: GCA_037075185.1. Classification (NCBI taxonomy): domain Eukaryota; kingdom Metazoa; phylum Arthropoda; class Insecta; order Diptera; family Drosophilidae; genus Drosophila; species Drosophila pseudotalamancana. Next base: position 249,403 of record JBAMCK010000332.1, on the reverse strand, counting down.
GCACATTGCAAGTTCCTTAGATCCGTTTCCGTTTAAAAGCGAAACGCATGAGTCATAAGCTTGCTATATAAACAATGCTCATCTGTTCGACGATAGCTGGAGCCATGAAGTGGTGTAAACCAAACTCTACAGCAATTCATAAGCATGTTTATGTTTAAGGAGCATTGACTTACCTTCACAAGGCTCTGTGCGGTTAAACCATATTTTTTGGTACATCCGTTGAGCAGTGTCTGTAATTTTGTATGCTCCACATGAAAATAACGTGCTTGTTGTTGGGGGCACCAAACACATGATACAGTCTGTCAACAGTGTGCGACATGTCCATTTAAAGTTTTTTGTATAGAAGGTTGAATTTTCTAATATTTATATTTTGTATATTGTAGACTCTACCTGTTAATCGGTTGGCTGCACTGCCCCCTGCATTTAGCACCGAGAAACCTCATGCTACAGAGTACGCTCTTGCTTTAATCGCACTGCCAGCTGACAATGAAGACAAGGAGGAAGCACTGCGGGCTTTCTCTGACGATGTTTTGAACCACAAAGTGCAGTTAAATGTTGAGTTGAAGGTTGGCGGAGGTCCCCACCTGGCCACACTGCACGATCCCACAACGAAAACGGACTTTGGAAAGCAGCTCGTTGCCGACGGACTTGTTCTGGTTGAAAAGAGACGCGAACGCCGACTGAAGGAACTTGTGGAGCTGTATAGGACTGCACAAGAAGCTGCTTTGGCTGCACATTTGGCTATTTGGAAGTACGGTGACATAACGCAGGATGATGCGCCAGAATTCCGCTAGGAGATGGCTCAAAGCGTGCAGTAGGCAGGCGGCGTGTGGAGCGCGCGCTGCTGGCTGAAATGTTTGTCTGCCACATACCCGCCCTTTATATATTACAACAAGAAGCAACAACTTAATGAATATGAAATTACTAATTCTATAAATACAACCACACCAATTTTATATACATATATAAATATATGATGCATATAACCCAATTGGATACATTTGAGCAACAGGAAAAAGGAGGAAAGGTTGAAACTTGAAACATTTTTATGGTTTAAGCGGCTCGAATCCGTTCTAAATTCGGTTTTACTGTTTTAAAACTTTAATAATTCTTTAAACAAATATACAACAAAGAAAGTAAACAACTAGCAGCAATTGACCATTTTGTGAAAGGTTAACTTCCAATAAAATAGAATCAAAGCAAAATCGCCAAGTTACATTTTTTGCATGCGTAGTTTTTTTTTACTTGTAAACCTAAGGAAAAAGTTAAAACTCGATTTTTATAAACTCTGATTTTGTGTTATGGTAAATTTCTGAATCAACTGATTAAATAAAAACATATTAAAATCATTTTTATACAAGAAATATCTATTTGTTTCGCTCCAGTTGATCAATCTTCTCTATAACAGTTTCAATACTGAAATCAATTGGCACTTCAATACGCTTTTGTCTGTCCAGAAGAGCCTTGGATTGCCCATTTATTTGAATAATATTTCGCTTATGTACAGCAACCGTGGTTAACCGCTTATTAGATGTGCTTGTAAATCTGTAATTTTTTCAAATTAAGCATGATTAACAACTATACACATTATTAGTCACTTTACCTTTCTAACGCTGCAATTTCTTTATCTGTCTCTTCTATTGAATTCCTAAGTTTTTTGAGCGTTGTTTTTTGCTGCTGAACAATTAGTTTGTTTTCGATATTTTCTCGTTTTTTCAAATAGTAATATTCACGTAAATAATTTAAGTTAAGATCGCTGAGTTTTCCATCTGCCTGAATTTCTACACATTTTTCCAGCAATTTTACAACGTCTTCGGGCAAATCGCTAACCTCAAAGCTGACGAACTTAAGCATGGATTCCAAGTGTTTTCCTGAAATGCTAGTTAATTCTTGGAAACCATGCCAATTCAATTTATTTACTTACCTAAATTTTGTAAGTCTTTTATCTCATCTTTAAGCTTCAAATTATCTAAACATAAAAATATACATTAATTCTAAATAGGAATATGTTTTCAATAAATTACAAGCGTACCCATTTTGAAGAAGCTGTATACAAATGGACAAAGACAGGGATGTCATTTTTTCTGAACGCAAGGCGCAACATACTATCGATATTTGATAGCCCGCAGCAATATACATACATGAAAATCGATTGTAATGGGTTAAAATTCTAAAATTTAAGTCAAGTTTAATTTTATTTTAATTTTAACAATTTATGTTTACACGTCCCCTTTTCATTCCCATTGATCTGCATTTTTTACAAGCCGTATTACGTTGCTGCACATAGTTTATTGATTAAAAAAAAAGGTTGTCCATTGCGCGAATGCTCCATAATTGGTGGTTAATGCGAAATAATATGACGTCACTATTAAAAATAAAATTTGTATTTTATTAATTTATTTTAAAAATATAATTGTTTGTATGTAATTTTTTTTATATTATCTCAATACTATAAAAGTGCATAATCCAACCATAATTGCATACACTAAGTCTTAAAAATGTGACATCATGCGCAGTGAGAGATAAATGTTATACATGTACTTCCTTACCTATGTTTCTCTCAATCATGGCTTCTACTTTTTCTTTGTTTATATATACGCGTTCGTCGGTGCGGTTGCTGTTGGGGCTTTTTAGCACAGGGTGTAAAGTAAATTTTTCAAGCAAAATGCAATTTATTAGTGCAATTGCAAAGATATTTAATTATTAACAACTGTACTTAAGAAAAACATCAGATTCGTTCATGGATTTAATGTATTGAAGTATTGATTTTTAAAGAACGAAGTTGCAAAGTAGCGGTTTGTGTGTATATGTTTGTGCGTTTATGTATGTAGAGTTATATACATTTGTATGTACATTCTTATGTACTAATAGAAAACTCTAGTTTTAACAACGGTCCACATAAAAATGTCTGTGACGGCTGCCAGTTTTTTGGGGATGGATCTTGTCACATCGCTACCAACTGATGTACGTGAAAAGCTAGCGGAATTGGATTTGGAGTTATCTGAAGGTATCAATAATATAAATGTTCTACTTGAATTATATATTTAATTTCTAAAAAATAGGCGGAGTTATAGCTTATAAGTAACTATTAGCTTGTATGGTTTTGACTCTATAACCTTTTTCTATCTTCAGTTATATTATAATAATGTATGATTGGAACATGATGTACCCGTCGTTTGTCGTGGGTCACAAAAGTATGCAGTTACACTAAAAACTTGTAGCAGCGAGCTGAACACCGCAGACAGTCTTTGTGTTGGGCAGGGGGGGGGGCAGAAGCAGGGGTCTCTGTCATCGCGGCAACCCCTTTAACTGCTATTGATATAAGCGTCTGCTTGTGTGCGGTTTTGTGGGATAAACGACATGTGTCTGCATTAACGTTCATATGTTTATATGTACATACATACAAACATTTACTAACGAATGCGTTTGCATGATTACACATGTGTACATAACACATACAATTTTTTGTGCGTATGCATATGATACGACATGAAGACTACATAAATTCATACTTCTTGAATATAACATCTGGGGCTATTATATTAATTTAAGAGGCAAATTAAGCTAATATACATATGTATCAAGATACAACAAGCTAAAATCAATTCAAATTGATGTATGTACATAGGCTGTGACTAGCATTTCTTATAGGTGCGGCTTTCCAATTTAAAGATATCAAACTATTTTAGTACATTTTTTTACGTAATCTTGAAACGAAAAAGTAAAATATTAAATTTATAATGCTTTTTTTTCTCTTACGATAATTTTTGTAGTATACGCATATCTTCGAAAGAAAATTAAATCAACTTAAAAATAAAAATTATATATGCTTTAATTTATATTTCACTTATCCTGTTCGTCATTTTTCTTTGTTTTATCAATTTTTTTTACCTTTAGGGGACATCACTCAGAAAGGATACGAAAAGAAACGGACAAAATTATTGCAACCTTACCTAAAGAAACAAGAATGTAAGTATTCTAATTGTATGCTATCAGTTTGTATTTTATGAACGAAATGAATATACTTATGAAAACAACATCAATAGCATCTTTAGTGAACGATGTCGAAAAGGCAAAGAATCTACCGCCACCGCCATACTATAACATTAAAGATACCAACAATAGCATCACAAACGTCAACAGCGATGGTGTCATTATCTCTAGTGAGGGCTATAGTTATGTGACTGAAGTACCTTCTTTACCCTCATCGCAACAAAGACATTCCAAAAAGTCTGACTTCCACCAGCCCAGTTCAGCCGCATCAAAATCTTTATCAACACTGCCGAGCGGAGCAGGAGCACCTGGGTATGAGAACATGCGACCGCAGGGCGGTGCCGTAGGAGATCCTGGTTATCAGAACACCCGCGAACCAAACACCTTCCAGAACCATGCTCTAAACCCACCAGCAAACAGCAGTCAACATCGCCAACGGCGAACACAACGTAAAGTAACGCACAATGAGAAGAGATATCATTCCGGTAGGTACAGTATAATAATGTATTATTAATCTATATAACTGATTTATGTTTTTATAGAGGTTCGACAAGAAGCTGTACAACAGGCACTGGCTGCGCTTAAAACTCGACCAAAGCCCAGTCTTCCAATGCCATCAAAACGAAGCTCCGTGCTTAACCGTAGTCCTGGGTGTAACGATGAATTGGACTCATCCAGTGATGACGAATCCTTACCTGAGGAGCTTATTTCCCCCGACAAGGAATATAATTATCCGCGTGATCATATAAGTAATAATATGCTACCCCCGGAACCAATTATAAAGCCGCCAATACGTGAATCATCAATGAGCGCACATTTGCACCAGCACTTACGACACGATGTTAAACAATCTCAAGGACCAAACGCGAAATATCCGTCGTCAGGCACTGCTGCCGAGCGACGCCCACCGCAGAATTTGCCGCCTCTGGTAAGTTCACAACTGCTCTATTTTTATTTATTTTTTGCTTTGTGCATCATTTATTGTTGTTCGTTAGGCATAGTTTAAATAAAAAATACAATATGTGAATCGTTATCAAAAGTATACGCCCGAGATATACACATATATTTACAAACACTGAATTTATTTTAATGTAAACTACTGAACAATTTTATAAGATATATGGTATTTTTTACAACTAAAGTTCAAATAATACTTCTATTTTTTATATTCAGCCCACATCGGACACTTCGAGTACAGAATCACCTCCAATTGGATATAAAAGAGATCATGAATTTACTGATAAAGGTTATAAACAGAAGCATTGTCAGTACTGTTTTTTCTTATTCTATAAACTCGTTTTAATCAATTATTACCTTGTGCAATATTTCATTCAGGTAATGCACCAGACATAACCCAGTTCAACAACGCACATCGCATTGCAGACCGTGTTACCCGTTATGTGAACGTCTCTCAAACAGAGTTAAATGAAACAGACGCTAATGGAAAATGGAAAGTGTCGGCCAAAATTCAGCAGTTGCTTAATACACTCAAAAGGCCAAAACGACGTCCACTACCCGAGTTCTATGAGGACAACGACATTGAGCTTGAGATTGCCGCTAATCCCAAGGATCCAAATGCACCCAAACCTGAGGGCAGTACCATGACTCCGGTGCAAGGTGAACAACTTTCTATACCAGCTGGTTTACCACGTACATTGGAGTGCGCGCTTCAACGCTATGGAATGAATTCGTTTAAAAGCCCAATGGCAACGGTATTAGATCCTAATGGTAAAATTACCACCACCCTTACGTACGGTAAATTACTTTCGCGTGCTCAAAAGATTGCCTACGCTCTGTCCACAAAAATATTTAGTAAAGGACCCGAACAGGTGACTCTTAAGCCAGGTGATCGTGTAGCTTTGGTGTATCCAAATAATGACCCCTTGAGGTAACATTTAGTTCAAAAATTGTAATTTTTGACGCATTGTTTATTTGTAATTTTTTTATAACAGTTTTATAACAGCGTGGTATGGATGCATGTTTCGCGGTTTGGTGCCGCTGCCAATTGAGCTACCTCTTTCAAGCTCCGACACTCCGCCACAGCAAGTGGGATTTTTACTAAGTTCATGCGGCATAACAGTTGCACTTACATCGGAAGCATGCTTAAAGGGTCTGCCAAAGTCAGCAACTGGGGAGATAGCAAAACTAAAAGGCTGGCCACGACTACAATGGTTTGTGACAGAGCACTTACCTAAGCCACCCAAAGATTTCAATGTGGGAAATTTGCGTATTGACGATACAGCAACTGCGTATATTGAGTATACGACTGACAAAGAGGGCAGTGTAATGGGTAAGTTTTAAGTACAAATTTTACAATCATCGAATTACACACATAAAATTTGCTCTTGTAAATGGTAAATGGTACACATATTTTTACTGCCTTTTTTAATAATCGACTAATATAGTGTTTATAATATCTTTTTTAAGGCATTACTGTTAGCCGCGCTGCCATGATTAATCATTGTCGTGCGCTGACCATGGCTTGCCATTACACCGAGGGCGAAACTATTGTCTGTGTGTTGGACTTTAAACGTGAAGTTGGCTTGTGGCATGCCGTTTTAACATCGATACTAAATGGCATGCATGTGGTCTTCATTCCCTATGCTCTTATGAAGCTGAGACCTTCATCTTGGATGCAGCTAATAACGAAACATCGTGCTTCGTGTTGCCTAGTAAAGAGCCGAGATCTGCACTGGGGCTTATTAGCCACAAAGGACCATAAAGATATATCATTAGCTTCACTGCGAATGCTGCTTGTTGCTGATGGCGCCAATCCCTGGTCATTATCATCTTGCGATCAGTTTTTAAACGTTTTCCAGGCAAAAGGTCTGCGATCGGATGCCATTTGTCCCTGTGCCAGTAGCTCAGAGGTTTTTACAGTATCTCTACGTCGGCCAGGTCGTTCGTCCAGCACTGGATTCTGTCAATCAGCGACTGGACGAGGAGTTTTATCCATGGCCGCACTCTCGCATGGCGTTGTGCGCGTTGACAGTGAAGATTCTCTGACATCGCTTACATTACAAGATTGCGGACAAGTCATGCCTGCTGCACAAATGGTGGTTGTGCGATCAGAAGGCGCACCGGTGCTTTGTAAAACGGATCAGGTGGGGGAGATTTGTGTGACGATTGGCTCGACTGGAACCAGTTACTTTGGTCTCGATGGAATGACGAACTCTACATTTAAAGTTCAGCCACTTCTGGAGGATCCAGATCAACCTAAAGACGGTGGCGGTACAATTGCAGGCAATCCTAAGCCTCTTAGCGAAGAATACTACGTCCGTTCAGGTCTCTTAGGATTTCTTGGACCCGGAGGCTTGGTTTTCGTATGTGGCTCACGTGATGGCCTGATGACTGTTACCGGTCGTAAACACAATGCAGACGACATCATTGCAACAGTGCTGGCCGTCGAACCCATGCGATTTATCTATAGAGGGCGCATTGCTGTGTTTAGCATTAAAGTACTTCGTGATGAGCGCGTATGTGTCATAGCCGAGCAACGGCCCGATTGCTCAGAGGAGGAAAGTTTCCAATGGATGTCACGTGTGCTCCAAGCTGTTGATTCTATACATCAAGTTGGTATTTATTGTCTGGCACTTGTTCCGCCCAATCATTTGCCAAAGACCCCACTTGGCGGAATACATTTATGCGAGGCGAGGCGTCGGTTTTTAGAGGGCTCCCTGCATCCGGCAAATGTATTAATGTGTCCTCACACATGCGTCACTAACCTTCCAAAGCCACGAGAATTGCATCAAGGTAAGTGATTTTTAATTTGTGTAAGCAGGTTGTATATAACCTTATTAATCAAGTGGTATTGTTGGTTCCTATCTATGCTTTTTTATATATTCGTATCTGATAAAAATACAAATTTTGTTTTCGTCTTTTGTATTTATCACCAACAACAAACAACTACAACTACAACAACAATGAAATGCTGCGGTTGCTTCCCACTATGCCCACTACAATAAATACGCACCACTAATAAACAACAACAACACTCACCACAACAACAACAACAAAAAAATAATAACACTGTATTATAAAAACTACAAACAATACAACTTAAACATGTCAACTAAACAAATTGCATTGCTGTGCTTTAAATTAACCTATTCACAAATCAATCGCAATTAATGCCGCCATACAACCTATGAATAACTCATATACTGTTATTGCATATCAAATTAAACCCTTGTACAAAATCAACAAATTATTCTTCTACTAACCAACATACAAAAATAAATCAAAAAGGTGTGCAAGCTACTGCAAAACTAAGCTCATCATCTGGCTGTGGTATTACAGACACGGGTGTAGGACCCGCCTCCGTCATGGTTGGAAATTTAGTGCAGGGCAATCGTTTGGCTGTTGCACATGGACGCGATGTAGGAATGGCCGAAGACGGGGATCGTAAGGTCGGTCTAGTGATTATATTTATTTTTAGTTAACTTATTATTATTAATCATTATTTTATCAGCCCCAATTAATAACAGGCGTTTTGCGTTGGCGTGCCAATACATCTCCTGATCACATAATATTTACATTGCTTAATTCAAAGGGTAAGGTCACCCACAGTTTAAATTTATTAGTTTATCGTTTATCGTTTATTTTAAACTTAATTTTTTCAGGGGCTATAGCAAAAACGCTAACCTGCTCTGAGCTGCACAAACGGGCTGAAAAGATTGCTGCCTTGTTGCAAGAACGTGGCAAAATCGAACCAGGTGATCATGTTGGTAAGTCTCAAAGGAATTCAAATTTGAAGATCGATCAAGAAATAATGAATAATACTCTTCCCTTTGTAGCGCTTATATTTCCTCCTGGTCTGGACTTGCTGTGCGCATTTTATGGCTGTCTTTATCTAGGTGCAATACCAATAACAATAAGGCCACCACATCCACAAAATTTAATCACTACGTTACCCACTGTTCGTATGATTGTCGATGTTTCCAAAAGCGGAATTGTGCTGTCTATTCAACCGATTATTAAGTTACTAAAATCAAGAGAGGCGGCGTCATCAATCGATCCTAAAACGTGGCCACCTATACTCGATATCGATGATAATCCAAAGCGTAAATTAGCTGTAATAGCAACAGTATCGTTGGACTCCAGTGCATATTTAGATTTCAGTGTGTCCACATGTGGGCGATTAAGTGGTGTCAATATAACTCATCGGTAAGATATTATCAAACAATCGTCCTTTTATAAAACTTAAAAAATATATTTCAAAACAGATCTCTGTCTAGTCTGTGTGCTAGTTTAAAACTGGCCTGTGAGTTGTATCCTTCTCGGCATGTTGCCTTGTGTCTCGATCCATATTGTGGCCTTGGATTTGTAATGTGGACTCTTATCGGTGTATACAGCGGACACCATTCTATTCTCATCGCCCCTTATGAAGTGGAAGCCAATCCCAGTTTGTGGCTCTCAACTCTTTCCCAGCATCGCGTGCGCGACACATTTTGCTCATATGGAGTTATTGAGCTTTGCACTAAGGCGCTAAGTAATTCCGTTCCTTCACTTAAGCAACGTAATGTTGATTTAAGATGCGTGCGCACATGCGTGGTTGTGGGTGAGGAACGCCCACGAGTGACATTGACGCAACAGTTTTGTAAATTGTTTCAGGGACTCGGCCTGAACACACGCTGTGTATCAACTTCGTTTGGTTGTCGTGTTAATCCAGCTATATGTGTTCAAGGTGCAAGCTCGGCCGAGAGCGCGCAAGTTTATGTAGATCTTAGGGCATTGCGGAATAATCGTGTTGCATTGGTAGAGCGCGGCGCGCCCAACTCATTGTGTTTAATTGAATCTGGCAAGTTACTACCTGGTGTAAAAGTGATTATTGCCAATCCAGAAACTAAAGGGCACTGCGGTGATTCACATTTAGGTGAAATATGGGTAAGCTACTGATATTATAATTCAAATATTATGATAGAAAATAATTATAAATAGGTACAAGCTCCGCATAATGCCAATGGTTACTTTACTATCTATGGCGATGAGACGGACTACAATGATCATTTCAATGCTAAACTGGTCACTGGTGCTACCTCCGAGATGTATGCACGCACCGGTTATTTGGGCTTTTTACGGCGTACAGAATGCTCTCAGTCAGCTTCTATATTAGATGAGACTACACCGAGTGTGGCAAGTCGTGACAGTGATACTGAATCCTTGAACTCAATGAGCCAACTTCAATTAAACTTCTCAAATACTTCTCTGTGTGGTAATTCAGAGCATAGTCTTGTTGGCGGGGCCGTTAATTCTAATGATCAGGAGCTGCACGATGCTGTTTATGTGGTTGGTGCCTTAGACGAAGTAATTTCGTTACGAGGCATGAACTATCATCCAATAGATATAGAAAACTCGGTCCTTCGCTGTCATAAGAAAATTGCAGAATGGTAAGTTTTGGATTTCTTATTATTTCAAATTCAATAAATAATTTATTTAAATATTTCGACCCATAGTGCCGTGTTTACATGGACCAATTTATTGGTGGTAGTTGTTGAACTCGATGGTAACGAATCGGAAGCTTTAGATTTGGTGCCATTAGTCACAAATACTGTATTGGAAGAGCATCAGCTCATTGTGGGTGTCGTCGTAGTCGTTGATCCTGGTAATTTTCATTGAAATACAATTCGAACTTTTTGCTGATTTTTTTTTTTTACTGTAGGTGTTGTACCCATTAACAGTCGTGGTGAAAAGCAACGCATGCATTTACGGGATGGTTTTCTAGCCGATCAGCTGGATCCCATTTATGTTGCATACAATATGTAAATAGTATTATAGCGCCCATTGCTGCGCTATCCAAATACACATTTATGAGTATCAATTATTTATTCATCATCATATAATGAATTCTCCTTGTAATCACGAAACAAAACACAAACAAAAACTTAGATTTGCATGATTTAGAAATATTGACAACGACAAAGATAACCAAACAAAATTTCTTGTCCTTAAAAAAAAAATTACATCATAGTTGATACAATTATCACTCTCCCAATTCCTTATACAAACATTTAAACTCAAAAACACTTGATGTATAAAAGTGACGTGAAAAACAAACAATATTAACAACTTTCTTTATGAAATGCAATAAACAATTATATATATATATATCAAATTGTAATGACTAAATTTTTATGTAGGGTTCAATGTTTTGCTTACTGGTTGCAATTCTGCACCCTCACCAATAATATGCGTACCGCGATCATACCACCATCGAAGAATTATAGTGCGACGCCTACGTACAACAAGAAATATTAGCATAATCCAGAGGCCTTGAAGTCCGTTTATCATATCGCAGAGTAGCAAATAAACTAAAAAAAAAACCTCAATTATTATTGTAACTATAGTTACTTATTATATTACCTTCATTTCCAGGCGAGTAAAATGTAACTATTTCGAAAAGCCAAGCTAGTATTATAATAATACCTAGTAACGCTACACATTTTGCGCTGTTTATGGTTTAGCTGTTAAAATTCATCGTCGTACTGAAATTCAATAACTTACTCCTTTTTTACATCTTCATATTTCTCTTGATCAAACTGTCGCATTTGAGCTGGAACAATACTTTCATCCACATTGGCAAGCAAGTAACCATCAGTTTTAATTCGTTGAAAACCAAAAAATGATATTACCATTACCTAGAAAAAATATGAATCTTAATTGATTTTTGTTATATTCTATTCAATGCATTGACTTACAAGAAAACTTAGACCCAGTAATGTGGATACTGGCGGTATGAAATAACGTTGAGACTCTCGAATAGATTCCGTGAGTCCCTGCTGAAAATATGACGGCATACCCGGCAATCCCTTTTGCACAGTCAACGAGACTAGAATAGTCGGTCCAATAACAGCCACAATAAAATAAGTTCCAAAATTGATGATTGTCCACATCTTATTACATTGGATGTAGTAAGGAAGCTTGTACCAAATATTCAATAGTACGTTACAGCATATGCAGAAGTACCAAAAAAAAAAACTTAATATAAAGAACTGTATAACGTAGCCAATGAAGCCACCTGGAGGTATTCCGTATATATGAACCACAGAGTGAACAAAATAACCGCTGGCCAAGCAAAGAGACATCAAAGCCAACGACCATCCATGTAAATTGCGCAAAAGTCGCAAAGTTAGGTGTAAATAGCTTACCAAAAGTAGGCATGGTATGCTTATAAGCATCATAATAGCTACAATAATAACTTTTGCTTTTGACACCTCTTCAACTTGAGTTATGCATATAAATGCTAACATATGACCAGATTTATCTTGGTCCAAGCAGTAGTTTTCTTGTACTGTATAAGACTCATTTCCGTTCTTGTCGATGATCAGCAGTGATCCATCTTGCAATACAAAAAATAGGTCTTCTGTATCTTCGTATTGAAACGAGCTGAAAAAGGTAACACTGCAATAAATACAAAGAGTTTCAGAGCTCTAAACATATACATATATAGCATTGTGTTTCGCAGAGACAAAAAGTGACCCTACATGGCTATTATAAAATAAAAATATTAATTAAAAGAGAAGAAACGGGCATCAAAGAATTATGTATATAGTATTATACTAATCAAATTATTATGTGTAAAGTATACTAATCATTATTGCACCTGATAAAAGTAATATTTGGTACACAGTTGTCTAGACTGCAGTTAGCATCTTAAAGCTTACCTATTACATGGATTGCCAATCTCAAAGGGTAATGTTGTTGTAATTTCCAAATCCTCGATGCAATTATCAAAAAGTACCGCGTTTATAATAGTTGGCTCAAAATTTAAAATAGCGCTATCACACATTGAATCACTCTGGTTTTCACGGTAAAAATCTAAGTTCTCTCCAAGGGGACAGCACTTCCGTAACCTTGAGGATGATGAAGCAATTGGTTGAGTTCTGGATTTTTCTCGCTGGGAACAGTCGGTTGGTTGGTTTTGTTTCAGTATTGATGAAACTTCTGGAATGCGTGTTGTCGGAGCAGATGTCAATGTTGCTTTATAACTCACAGAAATATTTGGAGTTGCGGTTGTAAAAAATTCTGTAGAAATCGTATCCTCTAATTGCTGGATAGTCCTCCCTGTGCTATGTGAATCAGGTAAATTATACGGCTCAAAAAACTAATATATATATATAAGAACCTGTTAATAGATATTACGTCCGTGTCATTTGGGTCTGCTGCCATCGACAAACCAATGCAGATATATGTGATAAAATGTAATTTTAAGTAAAATTTGAGTCTGATTGTCCAACACTTCCTTTCCATTTTAATAGATACGCGATAAAAAAACTTGTTTAATATAAGTATTTTAATTTTAAACTGAAAAGAAATTAATTAAATAATAATAATTTAGGACTGTTGAAATCGAGTACTAAACCTACCGGTTCAGCCACGATTTTTAATTAATTACTATATTCTATGGATCAACTCATAGATGAAATCAAAGTACAGATTATTAGATTTTGTTATCATCATTAAAATATATAATTATAATATTTTTAAAAATATACAAATTTAAATAAATTATTGGAATTTTATATCATTAATAATCTCCTTCAACATTATATAAAATTTATGCTCATCGTGATCATGAACATTATATCTTTAGTTAAGCAAATTATATACATTTATAATATACAATATTATTTTTATTTTATTACTCATATCTAAAAGGAAAGAAGTGCAACGGATCATGCAACAGGTCAGGTATGCGATGACACTTACTACTAGTGCGCGTTTCTAAAGCAGGTACAATTTTACAATTTAATCACCACATCATGAACCTATTCAAATAGTTTACGTAGTGTTTGGATTTTCACATTATATATGTATATGTTGCCTACATTAGTACAAAAACAACCCGTTTTTTTACAAATGTATATATACATATGTTCAACGAACAATAGAATTATTACAATTCAAACCATTTAAGTTGAGGTTAAAAATACGTTATCTTCATCAATCGTCATGTTTCTATTATCTATCCCATGTCTGCTTTAATAATAAGGCGCATTCACAATTATGACGTCATATTAATGAGTGTGCGGTGATCAGAAATTCTTGTAATTTGTTTTAGATGTCCCGTACATATATCTTATGTGTAAAAAAAAAAAAAACCTCATCGAAATGCAATGATAAGCAAAGTAAAGCTCCCACTCAGGGGAAGAGGTTGTTGCTGTATTAACAAATAGCCTACCGTTGGAGCTTACTATTATAGAATAACATATAATAACGTAATATCATTTAAAAATGTACTAGCACATGTGCATGTGAAAACAACGCGTTAAGGGCGACAGGGGCATGTATATGTAATGCAGGTGTATGTATTGAAAACGAATTATAAACTTAAAACCGTTTTAACTTACATGCCAATAAGCAGAATTGTTTAGTTGACACACTTGTTCACTTTTGTAACTCACATGAATTATATCAGATAATAGAAAAGCACTACTATAAATTAGTATGCATTTTATAATACAAATTTATTTTGAACTTATGGGAACTTATTTTAAAAACACATCCGTTGGGCGCGCACAATGAAGTAATACTAGCGAATACAGTGGGCTAACACAGAAGTGCGTTAGACGCATAGCTTACTGATAAGATAACAAAAAATAATAACAGGGCTACAAAAGCCTTCAGTATTTTAAAATACCTTTTAAACAAATAATATTAGGTGATTAATTTACAAATTCTAGTATTAAAACAAGAACTAAGTTTAATAAGATATTAAACATAAAGACGCCGGTCAACACTCCATTGCCAATTTTTAAATTTTAGGTTCCCGTGACCAAATATCGATAACAACATAGATTGCGACACTGCCTGTAATACGCATGCAACTATGTGCATTTTAGTACCTTAAACGACTACTAGGTGTCGCTTGCGGCATTAGCAAATGAAAGACGCTCTGTGATTGGCTGACTGTACGCTATTCGGGCTATTAGTGCAGAAGTAAAATGTAAGGTAAAAGTCGCTCCAACAGTTTGCTTAAGAATAGTTAAATAATATGAAAAAAAAAATAATTACAACGCGTTCATAATGTGATGCCAAGTGCAGTGGATGATTGACATTAAAACATAATGTCAATTGTATTAACCATCCAAAACTGTGGTGATCTGTAAAAAATTTTCGGTTTTATAAATGGCGGACAATGTGCGTTGGCTTCAGCTTTATAGGCATACACACATACACACACGCACACACACACACACATTCAGTTGCACATACGCAGGCACGAACAATTGTGAGTGACCGAGTACCTAACACTACATTAAGTATTGAGAATGTATAATTTTGCCAAACCTGGCTCAGGGCAAAGCATCCTTAACTGTGTGATTTGTAAGTGTGTGTGTGTGTCATGTTATTTTGGCGCCATAGATGCAATTACTAAACTTCTTATAAATGAGATTTGTAAACAAAATGGCATTTCTAGATTTTGTGAATTTTATCGATTTTTACCGCACATGTATGTATATGTATACACATATGCAGCAATACAATTGTATGTGCAAATGAACGCGAGCAAGTACTGGTTATAGTTGCTTTTACAGTTTCCAGAATATTGTTTTTGTTTTAACAATCTTTATTTTGTTTTAGATAATGTGCGTTTTTGAAGAAGAACTATAATAAATATAAATCGTATCTGAGGTACCACAGTACTCACACGCTTACACTTTAACACGTACGTACGATAGTTTTAAGCAGAAAGTGGGTGGCTAAGGTATTGAGCATAACGACGCAAAGGCTGATTACAATACAATGAGCGGTCGCGGAAGCCGGAAACGTGGACGCCCGCCAAAGACGCCAAACGAGCGTTCATCGGGCCGTTTCAACTACCATCTACTCAAGAAACCAAAATATCTCAGTGAAGGAAAATCGCAGCCTAGTACTCCATCAGCATCACGCTGCATCTCACCACAAAGTGATGAATGCAGTCGCGGCAGCCACAATAATCGTAGTGGACGTGGGAGCGGAACGAAAAGAGGACGCGGACGAAAGTCAAATGTTCACACCAACACCAGTACCAACAATTATTCAGGAAGAAAAGGTAAATATTTGTTAATTTAATAATAGAATTTCTAAGAGTTTATTATTAAGTCGGATTGGGTTGCATTGATAAATTCGCTATTATAAATCTCTATTAGGAGTGTATATATAAGGTTTTTTAAAAGACTCAGCAGTCTTAAAGAACTCTGTCAAGCTCTATACACGGACGAAATTGTTAAAAAAAAATCTATTCCATTTGACAAGTAAAGTAATGTGCTATTGTCCTCGATTTTTAAACCAAATTCTACCGATTATAATTAATTACTACGCTGTTTGTATAACCAACGAGTCCAAAGAGAAGAAAGTGCGACACAAATCTATAATTCATTTTGGATTATTTTCGATCCAAGACTCACCAACACCGGTTTAAAATCAAGAATAGTTATAGAAAGAAGAATAGGGATGTAAAATGACAGGGACTTGCTCTGGTCGTTTAAAGGGTAAATGTTAAACATATAAGCACAGTACATATATATACATATAAATATATATATATTCCATGCAAATGTTGTAATTTTAATTGTTTTCCGTCTAAAATTGTGACAGGTTTCGAGTCGGAGTATCATTATGGCTCGGATTTCGGTGATTCGGATGAGGAAAAAAGCGATAATGAAGATGATTTGCTACTTACGCCCAGCGACGATGAGAGTTTGGATGCAGCCAACGAAAGTGAGTCTGAATTTTCAGTCTGCAGTTTTACACAAAACGGTCGACCACCACGTCCACCAAGTCCGGAGCCGATTTGGCTGCAAGAAGGTCGTGAATATGAACCTCTCGAATTGCCAGATTCGTCCGAAGATTTATTTATAGACAATGCGCATGCTTTGCGCGCTATAAGTATTTACGAAGTATTGAGACGCTTTCGTCACTTGGTTCGACTTTCGCCCTTTCGCTTTGAGGACTTTTGTGCTGCACTTGTCTGTGAGGAACAGAGTGCACTACTCACGGATATTCACATAATGCTCCTCAAAGCGATACTGCGTGAGGAAGATGTACAGGGTACACACTTTGGACCACTCGATCAAAAGGATACTGTTAATATCAGCTTATATCTGACAGATGCCATTACATGGCCAGAAGTGTTGCGCAGCTATCTCGAAAGTGACAAAGAATTCGATCGTAATGTTTATAAAATACTCAGCACAGGTGAATATCCATACACGGGCGTTGAGCATCGTCTGGTGGTATTACAGTTTTTGGGAGATCAATTTCTTACTGCCAATTCGGTTCGTGACGTGATGGTACAGGAAGGTCCTATACATTATGATGACCATTGTCGCGTATGTCATCGTCTTGGCGATTTGTTGTGTTGTGAGACATGCCCTGCCGTATATCACTTGGAATGCGTAGATCCACCCATGAACGATGTACCTACTGAGGACTGGCAGTGTGGTTTATGTCGTTCACACAAAGTTACTGGTGTTGTGGATTGTATTCTGGCGCAAGAGAAACAAGGCGTCCTCATACGTCACGATAGTCTCGGTGTAGATCGACATGGCCGCAAGTACTGGTTTATTGCGCGTCGTATATTTGTTGAAGATCAAACCGATGGTACTTGTTGGTATTACAGCACAATTGGGAAACTTGAATTGCTTCTAAAACGTTTGGATTCAGGAGAGCTGGAGACCCGACTGTTTTCTCAGTTGACTGACCGTCAGGAAGAAATAGAACGTCAAATGAAGCTAACGGAGTCGATCACTAATGAGCACAAACATAACAAGCGCACTTTATTAGATTTAGAGAACGAGGCTGCTACACAAGAACTACTCGACAAAAAGCCAGTCGACATTTTAGCCGAAGAAAGTAATGATCAATCGGTTGAAATTTTAAAGAAGGCTGAAGACAATAAAATGGTAACGCGTCAAAAGACAAATCAGTTAAATAATGGCACACTCTACTTTAAGCTAGGCATGGAGCAGGGTTTTAAAAATTATGTTAACCAGTACGCCACTAACCCCATAGCACTAAATAAGCCCCAACGCAATGAGGAACGTGATAAGCGACGTCATCTCTCTCACAAATTTTCATTAACCACTGCCTCCGACTTTAAATGGATTGGAATTACAATGGGAACGTGCGATAACATAATAACCACACTCCGTCAGACCTTGCTTAATTTTGAATCGAATATAGCGCCATCCTTTATGAATACCAACTGGCTAACTAACAAGAAAATGTGGAATAATGCGGTAATGAATGCCAAACGAGCAACAGATTTTGCTGCTGTTATGTTGCTGTTTCAAGCATCGCTCAAAAGCGTTGTTTTTGCAAATGTGTGGCACGAGCAGCTTGGACATTTGCACCTACAGCGGATCACAAGCGCTGAGCGTGAAGATCGCAAAAAGCAGGAGAAACGTGAAAAGCGTGAACGCGACGATGAAGAGGAGCGCAATCGTCTCGCATTTAATTACATAAAATATTCGCTGGGCTTAAAACACCAGGTTTGGAAGCAAAAAGGCGAAGAGTATCGTGTTCATGGGCAATGGGGATGGCTCTGGCTATCAAGCAGTCGACGTTGCGGAGTTCGTGTTCGACGCACCCGTGCACAGCCGCTGACACACAATCGCATCTATGTTCACTACACATTAGGTGAAGACCAGAATGTAAATGAAGTAATCCTAGTTGATCCACGTACTCATCGCTTTATTCAGCAATGTAAGTCGACTCATGTAGCTGGTCAGGTATGTCATTATTTACCCGAACAGTACACTCATGTTAATGTAGTCGAGGATGTTTGCAATCGTGTAAACGGACTTATTGATGTGAGCAAGGCTTTAACTGAACCTGGTCGCATATATTATCCAAAGGTGGCGCGCAAATGTCGCTTAGATGATTTGCTGGAGAGACGCACTAAATTGGCCGAAATGGAGCAACAAATTGCTATCAAATCTGATGCTGAAGGGGATATCAAACCACTTTTAATATCTTCAACTAATGGGACAGCCAGCATCAAACAAACTTATCTCGAGAAGCGGCTAATGCGGCTCACTGAAACATCGGGCAAAAGTGTTACATCTAATGTTAACTTAGATCTGGTCAACTCACTTGCCAAGCAAATACAAACAGTGCGTTTGCAGTTTAGTCAACTAAACCGTTACGCCAAAACATTCCGTTGCTACACAAAAGAATGTAATACGAATTCAAACGCTGTTTCCCAAATTACCCAAAATACTTGCTACTCACCTCTTTGCCTACAGAAAGCCCGCGCAAAAAAGGAGCTGCTTCTGCTACTACGCAAGGCACACACAGCAGGCAATGGTTCAAAGGAGACGGTGGCAGCGATTTTGGGTGCTGTAAAAAAGCCGTCCATACTCGAGCAGAAATTGACAGAGGGAAAAAAGGAAACTGTCCAGCTGGCAATTGATGACTCTGAAGACCACAAAACAATTGAAGCTGAAGCGCCCCTTGATTTGCTACAAGACTGGGAGCAGGCACGGGTGCATGCTGTGCCCTTTAGCAACTATTTAATAACTGGTTGCTTGAAGTGTGAGGCAGAGGATATAGACAAGGCTTTAGTAAAAGAGGAAGACCATAATTCAGCTGGTAGCTTAAATCCTGATTCAAATACTCAGGATTCTGACAAAGTGGACTACATAGAGAATATGGACGTGTGCAGCAATGTTGAAGTAGAGAGCACGGAAGATTCATTGGCAGTGCCAGTAAATTCAACGGCAGTTGTCGACGATATTGATATGTTTCCCGGTTTGCGTCGGAAACGCACAGTTAAACCTAAGAAGGCATATATTGGTACAAAAGATGTTCTAGATCAGACATTGGACAAGGATATACCTTTGAACAAGCAAAATCGAAGATTTCCAATTACTCCACGACCGGTTAAACGTGAAGATGTCACTAAGTATGAAAGGGAGTATTTTGAAAATGGTAATGAACGTGTATACTCAGCAACTTCAACAAGGGGTCGAGTTTATCTGTTGCGTGATGAGTCCAAATTGTATGAGCAATCAGTCAAAGCTGATGATAAGGCAGCAATCGCCAAGAAAGCAATGTATGCGCGCTATCCGCTTATTTCAAATTTCCTGACTCATAAACAGAAGCGAAATCTTTTAGTTTTACCACGTTATGAGCTGTTGAAGTTGTCTCGTCTAGGTGGAAAAGCTCCGGCCAACGGCTTTCATCATGCTGCCAAAAATAACTCAATTTGGCAGTACCAATGCTCTAGACCTCTTTTCCGTACGTGCTGGTCATATCGTACATCAAATGCAACAACTTTGGCATGTATAGCATTGCAATTAAGAATATTATGGTCGTGTCTACGCTGGGATGATATGATAGCTAAGCCCCCATCTACCGATGGAAAACATCAGGTTACAACAGAAAATGAAATTGTCACATTAGAATTACTAAAACTCCGTCATGCCGGTCGATATGGTGAAAAGACAAGTTACCTCCGACGTAAGGTTGTTATACCTTTGGAGATGCCAAAAACAATCAGGGGTAAGAGCTTCTAAAATTTACTTTTGTGTGCATTGTAAATATTTCTGTATATTTAATTAATCAGAGGTAACATCAATACGTTCGGGACTTCGAAAACGAAAACGTGCCGAATCCCCACAGCCAACAGAGCCACAAATTAGCGAGGAATGGGTGGACGAGGATAAACTGGAGCTGTGGGAAATTAAATTTATTGGAGAGAAGCAAGAGAAGGCACGTTTGGTTACTGTGACCCGTTCAGTGACATCACGACAACTTGAATCCAATAATGGTTCTGGGGCCAATGCGAATGCTATTGGGAGTCCAGGTGGTGGAAGAGTACTGTTAGCGCCGAAACCTGGCGAAGATGTTAAGGATAAAATGGAACAGCAGTTAAAACTTCAACGAACAGCTCACCAACAGCGAAAAGTAATTGGTGTAAACGAAATTACACGTTCATCAACACCTGGTAAATTATATTAAATATTTAATTTTATGAATTATTAACATAAGCATATCTTGCAGTTAAAGGACAAGTAATTGGTAGTAGGCGTGTGATCGTGAAGAATCCGGATGGCACAACCCGTATTATACAACAAGCAGCTACACAATTGTCACGTACTTCCACATCAGCTTCGGCAACAACTAGCCCTTCTCCTTCTACGAATGCTTCTCAAGCCAATGCAACATCAACGACACCCGCTTCCACTCCACATAAAGTACAAATCATACGTGGACCCGATGGAAAAGTAAGCGTTCGTGGATTAAATCCTGGACAGCAACTTGTCCAAATGCCGGATGGCAAACTACATGTATTAACGACAACTACATCAAATGCAGTATCGTCAAGTAAGTGGACTGAAGAGTTGTAGTTTGGCTCGTGTAATATAATTTTCAACTAATGTATTTTAATATTCAGGTGTCAAAGGCAAATTGCCAATTAAAACACTGACAACGCCAATAGCATCACACGCTGTTGCAACAACGACGGGGGCCGTCAATACTTCATCTCCATTGATTAAACAAATTGCAGTAAAGCATGTAAACATAGCTAAATCACCGGGTGCGCAAGCCCTTGCACCTTCCCAACGTGTCACCCTACCCCTAGCACAAGTAAAAAACAAATTATTACTTGCACAGCAACAACAGCAACAACAAACAGGAGGGACAAGCACAGCTTCGCCAATTGTACAAAAACTAGTGCCGAAAGTAGTAACAACCGCTTCACCAAATCAGCAAGTATTTGTACAACCTGGCTCAAAGTTGTTGGTCACACAGGGTTCGCAAGGACAAAAGGTTATAATATCTGCATCGGCAAGTCAACAGCAACAAAGCACAGGAACGGTTCAACAACAGCAAATTGTTCAAGCACAAACAATTCAACAACACATTCAACAGCAGGCACCTCAGCAACAGCAGCAAATTGTAGTTAATCAGCAGATTGGTGGTCAACCTACGCAAAAGGTGATACAGCAAATTGTCAATACAAGCAACGTGCAACAGCAAATTGTTGTTGGTGGGCAGCGTATAATTTTGAGCCCTGGTCAAACGATCGTAACGCAACGCAATGTGCCGCAAAGTCAAGCCTTGCAAATGGTACAGCAGCAAATACAAACTCAGCAGCAGCAGCAACAACAACAACAACAGCAGCAGCAGCAGCACATCGTGCAGCCACAACAACAATATGTGGTACAAGCAAATCAATCAGTTCAAACAACACCCACAACGCAAACTAAGTTAGTTAAACCTATGGTACCGCAGCCACAACAAACTATGGAAGAGAAACCACAGAGTAGTTCCACAGACAGTAGTGAGTCAACCACACAGCAAGTGCTAGTACCCAACTCAACACTAGCTCAGCAATTAGCGCAAGGCAAATTGCAAGTGGCAACTATTAATGGTCAGCAAGTAATTGTCAAGCCTTTGGGAAACAATCAAGCACAAATTGTAGCACATATAAAACATCAGGGTGATGGTAATGCGCATATTGTAACTAACAATGCAACGCCTGCAGTATCTCAAGCAAGCCCACAAAGCTCCCCCGTTAAACAGACACAACAGCAAACTGTTGTGCAACAAAGTCCACAACAAGTGGTTATGCAGCAACAGCAGGTGCAACCACAACCGCAGCAACAGCAAATTGTGCAGCAAGTGGTCCAACAATCACCAGCACAGCAGACTTTAAGCGTTGAAGAAAGTCTCCTGCAGAATCAGCCACCTGGCACAGTTATTAAATGTGTCACGGCACAAGTATTGCAAACAGAGCATGGTCCACGTATTGTGCTGCAAGGACTAGTGGGCAATGACTTTACAGCACAGCAACTGCAGTTGGTGCAAACACAGGTGAAACAACAGTTAATGAAAGGTAAATTCTTGAAGCTACAAAACTCGATCTAGATTTACAATATTTTTTTTTGCCTTTGCTCAGCCCAAGAATCTAATGGCAAGTTAGGCGTTTTAGGCCCTACAAAAATCTATTTAGCCGTGCAACCGGAAACAACGGCACAGTCATCTCAGCCGCCTCCCTTAACGCCTGTGCTTCAGACGGCGACACATCAACAAGTGAGTAGCTTTTAAATGCAAATCATATTGAGGCGCGCAGAACTCTTAAGCACTTTAAAACTATAGGCAACGCTTATAAAAATCGATCAACCAATCGTCAAAAATATTCAAGACACATGTGTTATTTCTATATAAAATTAAAAATTATAATTTTAAGTTCACATTTACCAGAAAACAAACGGATGTTGCTATCATTTGGAGTAGTTTTCATTTTTTTTTAGATAAGTTTTGTTTGGTTTCTATAAATTATTTGGAATTCTTCACAAGTGAGAAAACAGAATGTATATGAATATATTTTATAAGCTTTACGCTTCCTGCGTATTATGCGCAATCCTCGGTGGTGTGTAAAAGCGTGAATTGAGCGATTTCCAACAAATATCGAAAACTTTAGAATGATTTGTTTGGATTAAAATTGCACAACAAAAAGGCTTAATTTTGCAATTTAATTATTTGTCAACTAATTCAATTCTTCCACATACACGTAAAAACGCACATAAACACATGCAGACTCATAAATAAATAAATCAAGTTGGCGAATATTCGATATAGTGCATTTGTGACAATTTGAAAATCATTTAAATATACGTATTTATTTAATTTGTTTAACTTAGTATTTTTAGTATGTTTATAATTAGTCATGTAAATTTAATTTAATGTCATTTAAACACTTATCGTTAATATTAAGAAAAACAAAATAGAAGATATATGTGAAAACATTCAATATTGGTTCGGCACATAGAATTTCAAATGAGTTTTACCTTTAACTTATTTAATTTTTAGCGAGCAATTAAACAGACTGTGACGTAATTTTAGCGACCAGGGCAAAAGTATTAGACAACACGCTTAATGCGTATAGAATTTTCTTGCCTAGTTTCATTTGGTTTTAACTCTATCCCTATTGTCTATGTTACTTGTAATGTATGTAAAGCGCTTTTTGCAATAAAAATATGTATGAAATATACAAAATAACGAAGACCAAGCCTGTTTCTTTTCATACAGTTTACTCTAGTGCAGATTATTAAACAAAATATAGATGCACATGTATTAATTCTTACTTTTTTATTGATAGATGGTTCTGAGATTAAAAAAAAAACGAAAAAAAAATTAAAAAAGAAAAATGTATATCTATATCAATAAAATATAAAACATTATATAAAATAATACATACAATATACAATTTTTAAATCGAATAGTGGTCGTATATTTTCAATTATGGAAACAGATGTATAGAATATATATAATTTCATTTTAATTTTCAAATATGTCAAATCGTTTTTATTTTTGAATTGTGAAATTATAAATGTAGATGTACAAATTTGCAAATAATAATATTGGATATTTTGTAATTTGTAAATAAACAAATTAAAGTAAAACCAAATATTCTTTGTAAATATTTCTTACATAAAAAAACAAAGAAAAATTGCAGCAGAATTGTATCGCTTAAGTGATTATTTTTAAGAGGTTAGCTACAAAACCTCACAATACGTGTATACACTTATTTTTACCCACACACTTAAAATGGACATCACTTTCAACGAAATAAAACACCCGAAATTCTATTTCACTTAAATTAATGTATAAGAGTTTAACG
This sequence comes from Drosophila pseudotalamancana, assembly GCA_037075185.1. Classification (NCBI taxonomy): domain Eukaryota; kingdom Metazoa; phylum Arthropoda; class Insecta; order Diptera; family Drosophilidae; genus Drosophila; species Drosophila pseudotalamancana. The sequence goes on along the minus strand of JBAMCK010000332.1, from coordinate 224,793 downwards.
CATATATTCTCCATTTTTAAATCCTTATGTGTATCCCTTAATTTTATATAAACTATACGATTTCCACAATGTATTGAAACTGGTGCGTAAATTTTTGTTTCTGAGTTAGTTGGATGATTATTTGCAAATTGGCCTTTGTGTTGACAAAAAGCGCTCGCTTTCTATATATAATGTATGAACATACATATTCAGAAATGCAAATGTATGTATGAATAGAAATCGTTATAATCCAGTGTAAGCAAAATATATTAAAATCGATTTACATATGTGAAACAAAAAACATATAAGAATTTAATCAGATATCAGTTGAATTAGATTACAAAACAAACAGATCTAACAAAATTTGTGTTTTTCCATGGCCAAAATTTAAATTTGCTTTAAAAAATCTTTTAAAAAAATCTAATAAAAACAAATAAATTTATATATATTTATATAAAAATATTGCTGAAGAGATTAACCCACACACAGAGTTTTAGTTGGCTGACTTATGAAATATATATAAATCGGAAGCAGTGCTGGTCTTTTAACACCAAATGGCAAACTAAACGACGAATTTCACCGTACCAAAAACTAGCCCTCTCCGCCCACCGCGTAAGCGCATGTAAGCTAGTTTTCGTATAAAGAAGAAATACGAAATATAACACAAAGGCTTAACCATATTTGTAATCATCTCATCTAAATCGAAATAAATTTTTACACTTGTTAAAAACAAATCTAAGGAAATACTTAAATACCAGAGTTTCACACACTTACACACCTACGCAATCAATCAATCAATCGCAACTCATACACAAAATACACAAATGACGTTAAAACATTTTTGCCGCAATTTTCATTATCAATATGAAAAGAAAGCTTTACAATCAAATCGTTTAAAAGAACTAACTTTGTACCATTTAAAATAAATTTCAAATACCTTTAAAATAAAATCCATGCTGCCACTACTTTTATAAATCCAAACGTTATAAATGCATTGCCTTAAAATCCGTGTGTCAACAACTACAACTCCAAAAAATCACGTGTTAATCTCTTCGTCAAACAACTACTACAACATCTCAACCACAAACTACAAACCATAACAAAATCGTAAAAGGTTGCCTGGAATAAATACTACAACTGATCTCTGATTAAAGCCAGGTAGGTGCCCATCATATCTACCATTTAACATTCCTAAAGTAAATAGTGTATGTACAACACATAGATTAATGAATTAGTGTATTAATAAATATTGTGTAAATAATGTTCGTTGGTCACTTCCTAAAAACTATTAGGTTGGTGGCATCTCAATTGTGTACGTTGTTAACTCAAATTATGTTTTACAAGACGGTGATGAATCTAAGCCTGATAATAATGATGATGATGATGAAATTATTGTTGTATGCAGTCCACCACGAAAAAGAGAGAAATCCATCCTTATTTCCCCACTTAGTACATCAGACAAATTAAACAGAACAACTGCAATGTTTGGGAATCAATTTGAAGATAGTATTTGCTCAAATGATGATGCATGCAGCAATGAAGTTAGTTTTAAGTCCGAGACTGAAGAACAGAATGTGCAACCTCAAGAGCTACCTGTAGTTAACGATAAACCTAATTATGATCATATGCAGAAATTAAATGAATTTGATAGTGCTAAAGCCGTCAATCGATATATATTGCAGACCAACGATAACACCAGCATCAACAATAGCGATATCGAAGCCACCGCGCCTTCTTTTTCTCACGAGGAGACTGACCCAAACAATAGTTGCCCCACAACGAACAAATCAAGTACCACAGGCATCAGCAACATCGGTATCGACCTCGAACCTACTCCAAGTAGTTTTCCCCAAGCTGATAAGCATAATAGCATCACAAACAACAACAACAACTACCATGCATCTGAAACATCTGCTATACCGGAAACCGCAGACTATGCTGTGGAAACTGCAGCAGATCTCTGTCCTCCATCCATGGTACAAAGCGTCGAGAATGAGCAAACGGAAGACTTTGTTGTAACTAGCGGCTATATACAAGAAAGTAAGCATAGTATTATATATCTAGTCACGCTTTTGTATTCAATTGATTCACGTTCAATTACAGCTATAACTAATGTACTCAATCAGGGTAATCTGAGTCCGGAGCTCAAAGAGAAATTGGTGAACATGCGCATTAAGCAAGAACAGCAAAATTCTCAAAATTTAGGCGAGTGGACGCCTTCAACAAACAGATCGAATTCAGTAATTGACTGCGCCAGTACATCAAATCGGCGACGCACTGCACCGCGGCATAACAATAATGATGACGATGATTGGAAAATACGTACCCCATCAAAGCGTCATCATGGTTTACCTAACGTCACCAACAACAATAACACGGTTAAAAACAATCGTAAACAAATATGTTTGGAGGATCCACCAAATCTTAGTGAACCGAAGCAAACACAATTAGAGCGCCATAAAGATTTACTTAAGAAAAGCATCTTGCGGAAACGATCGTTGTTGGAACGCAATTTACAAAATGAAATCCGTGAAGAAGTTGAGGTAAAAGTTAACCGGAATGTACGCGCCATGAGCACAACTACTCCAGAAAAATCATCTGAAAATGATCGTACGTCAGTGTTTACTGAACGGCTGCTAGATCAAAATAGTGAGCATAAACGGTAAGTAGAAAACTTGCTTTAGAATCAAAAAATAAAATTTCAATTAAATTGCAGGCTTTGTAAACCTTCAATTGCCCGTACTCTGGGTCCAGAACCGACAACGCTGCATAACAGGAACGGTGTTGGTCGTCCTAAGAAGATGACCAGGAAGAAGGAGAAGTTGTATTGTGTATGCCGCAAGCCCTACGATGATACTAAGTACATTTATTCACATGAAATGAATTTTGTTGCCTTTTGTATTAATGATTGTATTCTACTTGTAGGTTCTATGTGGGCTGTGACTTGTGCAGCAATTGGTTCCACGGCGATTGCGTCAACATTACTGAAGAGGCGTCCAAAAAACTAACAGAATTCATTTGTAGTGATTGCCAGAAAGCGCGTGAAACTCAACAACTCTATTGTAGCTGTCGTCAGCCCTACGATGAATCACAATTTTATATATGCTGTGATAAATGTCAGGACTGGTTCCATGGTCGTTGTGTTGGTATCGTCCAAAGCGAAGCTGAATACATTGACGAGTATGTCTGCCCAGAATGTCAGCGGAATACGGACACGAATATTGCCAATATAAAAAGTCTAACGCAAAGTGAAGTTATTGAACTCAAGAGCTTGATCAGGCAAATTCAGGTAACCCGTCAAATTATATAAGCCAAAGTTGTTTCCTTATTCAACTATTAATTTTTTCAGTCCCACAAAAGTGCCTGGCCATTTATGGAACCGGTTGATCCGGAAGAGGCACCGGATTATTACAAAGTAATAAAGGAGCCCATGGGTATGTTTTAAATGTGTTTAAAATATTGATAACATTATTAATTAATATTCTATTGTTTTCAGATCTCAAGCAGATGGAAACAAAACTCGAATCTAACACCTATACTAAGCTTGCTGAATTCATTGGCGATATGACAAAAATTTTCGATAACTGCCGGTATTATAACCCAAAGGAGTCCTCATTCTACAAGTGCGCTGAAGCGCTTGAATCGTTTTTTGTACAAAAGATCAAGAGTTTTCGAGAAAATGTTGTTGGTCAAGGCAATTGAAAGACAAAGAAGAAGTAGAATTGGTAGGTTACATTGAATTGAGTTGGGCTTACCAGAAACATTATAATAACACAAAAACTATGATTTAATATAGGTAAAAATAAACTAAATACTTTTAATAAATTTAAATTAATATACGTAGAGTATATATATATATACATATATATATAAGTATAAAATGTTATGTATACATAACTGAAGCTAATATAAGTAGCTGTATTCCTTTACCCTATAAAAGTAATGAACTTCGACCAGGTTTAATTTCAATTTCATATGAAGAAAATAACAATCTAAGCGGTTTTGTCTATGTACAGCTTAAACTGAGATGTAAATAAACACATATATATATATATATATAAGACATAACACCATATGTATATATATATATGTATATATATATACATATATATATATATATATATATGCATCTACAAGTATAATAATGTATAAAAATAATAAAAATAGATTTTTAGCATTTATGGCAATTATGTGTTTTTATGTTATGGGAAGCACACTACGTGTATACTGTATTGTATTCGTTTGAAAAAATCGGTCATTTTGTAGAATAACTATTTGTATTTAACGATTGTAAATTTCATCAAAATCTTTTTTCCCAAATAGAGCTGCCGTAATTATTATTAATTATATAAATATAGTAGAAGGATTAAATACTGTCCCTTGTTTTCTCACTATGTGTGTTATAACACCAATTCGATTAAAACCATTGGAATTCCAAAAAGTATAATGGTTAGAAATTCATTGGATAAGTAGTATACGCCGCTCAGTGTACACCGGATTCAAATATTGCAAATTTTTATTGTGCTCCATTCGTTATTTAAAAATGTGATATTCATTCCTATGGTCTTTACACATATTTGGATGTCATATATTAATGGAAAAAGAATTCAAATTATATCCATAGTATTTAGTCCACAGCTAGCGAGCGTCTTGCTTATGGATACATGTGTGCGGGTTATATAAAGAGAGTAAGAGGGTATCGATAGCCGACCACACTCGACTAAGTCCCTAGTACTTGGTTTAGTTTTGTCACACTTGAAACTTTACAAGTTAGGAATTAAATAAGTTACAAATTACTTTATGGCAAAAATATTAATCCAACAATTATTCTTATCGTGCCGATCAATGTAATTCTTATGCATTCGGCTTTTCATGCAGCCATGGACGAAATATAGGCAGTGTCGACGGATAGTGTGTGTCCGGCTTCAGAACGGATTCGGGCCATGTATTGGAAACATCATTGGCATTATTACGAAATGGATATGTAGCCAAAACAATTGGTAACTGTAATTTGATTTCCTTCTCTAGAGACTTCGGTTCGATGACAAAGAAAACGTCATAAGTAATTTTGATCAGATGACAGCCATGCAAATTTGTTGGTGGCAATGGTGGTACATAAAGGCTGTCGTTGTGCCATTCATCCTTGCCACCAGGACGTATCTTACCACGTGCCAGCACAGCCAAAGCACGTTTTTCTGTTTGTACTGTCTTGCCCCGTGCTAAGTACTCAATGGTCTAGAAAAAAAAACTTACATATAAAAGTAAAACCTTTTATATTAATAAATTACCTCGGTAAGCGATGCTTTGGTTCGTTTGATTGTAACGTTGCTTGCATTGGATATAAATGCTGTGACAAGTATATTTTCACCAGGTACGTAACCACCTCGATCCAAAACAACACGGCATTTGATTTGACCACCTCCCACACAGGCAACAACACCCAGCTTGTGCTCCACTTCGCAGGTGAATGGTTGCTGTTAAAAATGAGATCAAATATTTAAGCTTTCTAACCATATAAAGGTGTAAGTACCGATAGAATGGGCTTTTCCAGGTTTAAATCAATGGGGTTCATCACAATGAAGACTTGATGGTTCTTATGAGTAAGGCCTTTTGGTTCGCGAAGTGCTGCGGTGCAGAAATATTGTATCCAGCCAAAACTACCCAGGAATGTGGATGGCAAACCGATTGGGAGACCCAATTTGAAGGGAAAACTATGAATGCCTGGGGACAATATCGCTGGTCCCTGATCGACATCCCCGAGCAATCGCATACGAAAATCAATATAGTTTTCTTTATCGTAAGTGCGTTCTTGGCGGCCTCCAGCCCGCACTACACCCTCTCCTACTACATGAAAATGTAGACCCAGAGCAGGTGTTTCATCCTGTAGCTCAATGAGAACTCGACCAGATAGAAACTGGCCCGGGAAGTACAAAAGCGACGTGTTGTCAAAGATAATAAGAAACTTAAGTAGTTTTCGCGGCATATTCGCTTTAAGATTTTAAGTTTTCAGATTCGTTTATGACCTTGAAATACCTGTTTAAAGAAAGAAAAATTCAATGGGTTATATTCCTATATCATTTTCCATTATTTAATAATGATACTATCTCAGAAATTAAAAAAAAAAATTGTATTGTTTTTAAATATATATATATATTAATAATATATATATATAGCTTTGAGATGTTTTGTAAAAAACAGTATCGTTATTAAATGATGGAAAACATGACAATTAAAGCTTTTCGCTTTTTAAATGGCGCTGCAAATTAAGCTTCATCATAAGCCCCACACAGATGCACACACGCACAAGCCCACATGCGATATACAATTTACTATACATACACTTAAACATACATACATATAATAATATACTTTTAACGGATCCGTTTGTGGATCTAAAACGTGGGTGCAACGCCAAAATACTTATATACAATACTCGACTACACACTTGTCAACGTTTTGTTTGAAGACCTAGCCTAGCTGCGTTGCGCTATTATTGTTCATTTATAGTATTATGTCTTGCTCTTGTTTTTATATAGTTTTTTACTTCTTTTTTTAATTAACTCAGCTGCGCAGGCGCTACAACGAGTAAACAGCGCGCACTGACGATTGTTCAACAACTAAAGTTGTTGCGCTTTCAGCAAGCTTCGTCGATTCGGAATATCTCATAGAGATGGGGTTAGGTTCGTGCTCGTTAAGCTGTGTAGACTTGCCTCATGTTGAAAAAAATGTTTAATTTAAATATAGATTTAGCGGTATTTCAAAACTACCATAAAACAAAATAAATAAAAGACTACTGCGTTATATTCGTGGGTCTTATGTCCTGATTGGTTATTATTAGAAATTGTTTCATTTGCACATCTTTATTTACGTTTTTTATCTATATACTGTCAGGCTAATAACAGTTTGTATCGTTAAAGTTGAGGTAAAAAAAACAGGTTTTTAGCCCGTTTAAATTACTCAGAGAGCGGTGAACTACTCTTGACTCTAGCCGAATAAGTCAAGAACTCTCATTGTGGTGAATTTTGTTATCGGCATTATCTGAGGTAAGTTTAATTCATTATTTATATCAATTAATATTTTTTGTAGAAATGTACTGCTAGTTTATTTGTTGTATGTAAATTTAACGATAATTATTTGATAAAAATTACAAAGTCTAAGTTATCTAATATTAAATGGAGAACTGACCTTAGAGTATAAATGACGCTCTTCAAATAAATCATATATCGGCAAATCAGTTTGATTATAAGTTTACAAGGGATTTATGAACTTTATAAGTAAATACAATTTTAATAGATACAACTCTAAGTCCATATAGCTTATGGTAAAAGTAAAAGGTTAAAAGCTCGGAAAAAAAACCTGAAAACTGAAAAATTAAACATATTTTTGCAAGTGCCACAAAAGAGGACGACATCACGATTAAGCTTAATATCTCCGAAATAATGGTATGTATATTTGTGTATTGAATAAGTTGTTTGATATTACAGAGGTATCTTTTTTAAATGTATGGATATATATGTATCTATATACTTTCAGCCTTTGCATTTATCCCAGTATGAATCTGCAGTTTCGTAACATATTGCAGCATATGTAAGTTAGCTCAGAACATGTTTCCCAACAATCGGCAGTTGAAAGAGAAGAAATGGATCGAGCGGACGAGGGGTCGAGTTTAGATCAGTTACGTTAACGAAACTAATAAGAGCGAAGAGAGCAGAGCACACCAATTTTTGGGTACTATTGTATTAAATGCCTATGTGTGTGTGTGAGTCGGCTTAGTTTTCCCACTGCCAATCGAAGTAACTTCGGGTGAATCATATATATGTATGTATGTATATATATAATGTGTTAGTATGACGCTCGCTCGGGTTTACTTTGAAGCTCTTAAGTGGGTAGAGCAGTCTCTCTTTAAGCTGAATCTGAGCGCTGAAAGCTTTTTCTTTTGTTTTTGATTTTGACATCAGTTGTAGAGGCGAGGCCAAAAGAGTTGGTTGGGCTTGGCCTGATCGCCAGCAGCAGGTGTAAATACGAAAAAAAAAAAAAAAAATTAAAATAAATAAGCAGAGAGCTGTGTGGTCTATGTTCATAACTGAAGTATAAATAATTCATACCTAAACACAATATAATTGACTCATAATAATGGCCTCTATGAAAGTGTTCTTAACTGCATTTACTTGAGTAACGTTGGATTAATAAAAGAAATTAAATAGAAAGTCAAACAACAGTACAAAAGAACAACTTCAACGACAACACAAATAAGAGCTACCGCCCGTTGTTATTTTTATTCGTGTAAGCTGAATTTGAAGAAAATAGATCCGCTATAATGACCACTCTTATGTAAATCGAAATATTTTGATTCTCTCGTCCATTGCGTATTTTTTTTAAAGTTTTTTAAGTCAATAATACAACTGAATATTTCCATGACTTAGTGCAACTTTCTATTGCTCGCAACCTAACTACCAACCTAAACTAAATTCCACGCTTAATTAACCATTGTAAATGGAAGTAGGCAAAAAAATGAGTTAAATGTTATACAGTTTTTCTGCACTCAATTATAAGATTTGAAGCTCTGTTGCTCGAAAGGGAAAGTAAAAATTTGAAGAGTCCATTATTGCAAGACCCAATATCAATTTGAATTATAAATGGGGTAAATTGCTTTGGTCACTTAATGCATGCATTTTAAACTTTAAATGCCAAACAAACTTCAATTTGGGTGTGGTAAACCTGATGTCTGGTTATAAACAGGCCGCATAGTTAAATGCCATAGTGTCTGGGAGTTGTTATTCTGTTCAAGTCGAACATACAACCAATTTATGTTGTCTTTATGTTATCACTACTACCATTACAATTTATATATCTTAATGGTACAGGCCAAATAAAGATTTAGTTTCTAAAATCGTAAAAAATTACTTTTTAAATACTCTGTGTTCTCTTCATTATCATTTATACAGTACTTTCCAAATCAGTTACAATTTACTACTCGCAAATGACTCCGGAAGTATATTTCTCGTTCATCTATCATTTTATTTGTGACACACACACGAGAAGCCAAACAAATCAATCCTTCAGACTTTTTCTTGTTCGTTTTGCTTCCATTTCCTCATACCTGCATATTTTAAAGTACTTTCAGTGCAGGAAAGACTGAAATATCTTATGAGGTAGTGTAACTTAAAGTACTTTCAGTGCAGGAAAGTCTGAAATCAGTATATGAATAATCAAAAGCGATTATTTAAAAAAGCCCGTTCACTGTGACACTTATTTTCTGCCTTATTTCAGGGCCAACAATAATGCTGAAGCAGGAACCTGCGTCTCAAGCATATGAGAAAGCGTCTCTCACTGTATCTCACATATCCCCAAATAACAACTTCGGAAATATTTCACAAAATGGTGACGGCATTATGGGCCTTGATTTACGCTGCTCAAATGAAAGCTTAGTAGATGCTGTTTCAATAACCATTGATGGAGAGAATCGTTGGGTCTGTGGTGTGGATTCAAATACCACATGTACCGATCTGATATTTGCGTTGCTGAGTTACCAAGATCTCGAAAGAAGGAATTGCAGCGTTTATAATGAAAATTTACAAACATGTAGTATATTCAACAAATTGGGCAGCTCAAAAAACAGACCTGGCCAAATCACATACCTTAATTCATCAACAACAAATACCAAAGAAAAGGAACAAACTTCTTATAGCAAAGGTCTCAGAAAATTACATGAATATGTAATTGTAAAGCAATTGCGGGACAGTCGTTTTGAGGAATATTTAGATGGAAATACTCGACTATTGGATGTCATACCGACAGCAGATAATCTGGCAAAAGCTCAGGTAATATTGTTTTGAAAAACATTATTCTTTACCCAGTTATTTAAACATTTGATACCATAAAAGTGTAAGCTACAGCTTAGAAATCTTTCGGGAACGAGCGTTACCTCTTCATCAAGAATCTATAATCAAAGGGAAAACCAGATCTTTTCGATGTTATCAATGTCAACAGACAAGGACAGTGGGATGGGTAGTCCGGTGGTGAGTTCCCGGAGTGATAGGTACCGAAGGCGACGAGGAAAACAAAAAGTTGGATTTGAAGCTGGGGGTTTTATGGCATCGACTCTTTTTCGCGGAAATCCAGCACAACCAAAGCAAAGTAAACAACTACAACTAAAGCCTGGCAATGTGAATCTAAATGAACACCTTATGAATATTATATTGGCTCAAGACGAAACCATCAATAAGCAAATATATTTGTTAAAGTTAGTAAGTCTCTGTAACTATAATTCTATGTACTTATCTTTTACTGAAATCTAGTCAAAAGGAAAACCAAATCTTGAATGTTGAAGATGGGAAACATCGAGCTCGGGAATACAAGTTGGGTAAGAATTATATATACGATTCATATTTGAGTGCAAACGATAATATATCAGATAAAAGAGTCAATGTACAACAATTTGAATATCAACAACAAAAGGATCCAAACTCGAATAAACTCGATAAGTCACATTCTTCACATATATCTACAGGTAAGAACTAGCATTCCTTTAACTAGAATGTATTTCAGCTAATCAAAATTATATTTGAAGCCGTGGTAAATCTACTGGAAACTATTAATTCAGAGGAGATTGTTTCGAATCTTCCACAAGATATGAATATATATTGGCTAGAAAAGATTTACGCTCTGAATGTACTGCTTGAGGGAGAGGAGGAGCAGCTGCTGCGCCTTCATGCAAAAATTCGTAAGCATCAGATGCGACACGCTTACCATACGAAGGACGAGCTGTTACAGCAGATATATAGATTGGATTCGAATTTGGCTAAGCAGGTGGACGACATCTATAGAATAGAGCGTCAATTAATAATGGCCAATGAGCAGTTGAAAGCTAAATTAGGCGTATTGGAGAGTTTGGGAAATGAATTTGTATTTATGGCTAACGCAAACGAAGAAGTAGAAAATATTTCTTCCCGTACAAAAGCTGTTACTCTCAGATTAAACGGTGGTAATCAGAAATCAATGGAACGCAATTTCGCACAAACTCTGCAGGAAAAAGATATTGTGAGCGCAAGTAACGTAAATAATGTGAAGAACCTCACTAAAAATTATAACTTGCGGGATCCCACGGATGCCAAAATGTTCAAGAGACGTATGTTTTTCACTGTTAAAAGTCCTGAATCTTTACTTAGCATTGAGTCAGATACTTGCTTTCGTGATGAATTGCAGCCCGTAGTAAGTTATAAATCAAATACCGAAACCAATTTCATATTGGCTTTGGCTGAATGTGACTTTGACATACAACACTTTGGTACACTTGTATAGCTTGTAAGTTTGTCATCTGTTGGTAAAGCTTAATAATAAGTGTTTTAAGAACATTTTAAGAACAACTTGTATATATATTTTTAAAATATATTATTGCTTGAAATACAACAACAAGTCATTAGTCCATACAAAATGCTATCAGATTAAAAAATATATATAGTGGATGACTCTAACTGCAGAAAACTATCCATATATAGAATCAAACTTTATATGTACTTATAAGTTATGTAATTTACACAATGTTGTGATGATACTTTAGCTTAGAAGTGAATAATTGGTTCATTATCTTTATCTGAATCAGATTCGTGCGCATTTAACAGGTTTGAAATGTTATTAAGCTTAGATTCTAAAACGGCCGGCGGTTCTGTGGGTGTCGACAGCAGGGCAGCTGTAATAATGGCAGATGTTGATGGCGCCTCCAGCTCGGGCTCCTGATCGTTAAGTAGCCCGTGATTGGCCTCGCGCCTTTTGGTTAGAAAAATAGCACCACTATAAAGCAGGAAAATGGGCAGAATGCCCAAAACTGCGACAGTTGTGAGAAATGTTGTCATTTTCACCTCTCGCTGGCAGCACTCAAATTCATTGGACCATTGCACTCGCGTGCTATTCATCTGTAATACAAACAGTATGATTAGAAGCAAACAATAACAGAAGAACATACCATTTCTTGCATATCGAAACACATTTTGCCCTTGCTTAGATTTTCTAAATTCTTGTAGAAGTTATTCATGGTTGTGTACTGTGCTAGACAGCTGGTGCATTTTGTTTTGTTGTTCCTGCTCACACAATCCTTAAAATCCCAATACAAGGTTGTGAAGTTTAATAAATGATTGGTTTGAAAGCACTCTGTTTGCAAATTGTCGTTTGAATAGATTAATATATTTATGAATCATATTTCGATTAGTCAGTCTCACCCTCGCAATAGGCTCTATCCCAGAGACTTTTAAGCATGTTCTGTGTGGTACCCACGATGTTCATGCGATCTGAATCCGTATACATTTTAGAGCAGTTTGGAATTTTCATCATGTTTTCAAATTCTAACACCATCCAATTATAAGAATCCCTGCAATAACTGCAGAGGCGTTCTTCATTAACAGGCAAGGCATGTCTGGTGTTGCAGTACACGAAATTCATTTGAGCGTTTGATAGATCGCGCAATAAACGATCACAGGCTTTATTAGAATTACAATTAATCTGATTTGTGCAGATTATAATAAGTATAAAAAATAATAATCTCATTGTTAGGAGAATGTACTTTGTATAGCTGTTAACTGATTGATGGTCACTCAAAACTACAAATTAGCAGTGCCACTTGAGTATAACAGATTTTCTTTTCGCTCACTATTCTCTCAGTATTGGTAACTTCTGTTACTTGCATGTTAATTGGCATTCTGTCTCTCTTTCTTTCTCTCGAATTTACATACTCGATTACTCTGCATGAGTTTGCATAGATACAGTTAGTAGTAAACGAGTCGTCGGCGCATGATGGTATTTAATAAGATAAACGGAGTAGAAATTTTTCTTTGTTCACGCTAAAATATTTTCTTTTCCGAGACGGACCTTGTGTTTTGTTAGCGACAAGGTGAATTATTAATATAAATCTTTTATTGATGGAGGTAGTGCACAAAACGAAGTTTGCTAATATTACTTCAATGTGTTGTGATGTTAAATGAAGCCTTATTCCTGTCCAAAGGTATCGAGAGAGCCGAGTAACACAATTGAAAAAAATATTTGCTCAGACGAAGCACCAACAGCACGTCCCTCCGGATACAACTAGAGTAAAATAATTATTAAATAAACCGTAATAAAAAAAGAATAGTCTGTTAGACACTTAAAGCAAAATTGAAATTTGAACATATATTAATAAGTGTGTATATACATAACTGTGTATTGTCAGATTTGCAGATCTAAAAAGCAATTCGCAAAAGAAGTGCGCAAAACCGATTTAAATATGTATTTGCAATGGAATGAAAAGGAAAAAAAGTGCCGCAAAATAACAGTGTATTGTGCATATGCATGTGTATATACGTATACATATGTGTCAATGTGAATGCAGAAAACCAAACGCTAAGTTGTGAACGTGTACGCCACTCCTTTTGCGAAAAAAAATTGAATGTACAAAGGCGGCGTCGGCTGTGCGTGTATAGAGATTGAGCGAGAGCTGCTGCGCCGGAGTTGAACTTCGGATATGCATAGATACCAACAAGCAAGAGAGTATGTGAGTGAGGTAGTAAATTTGTACATAGCAGCAATAATTATTATTGTTATTGCCTTACAGCATACAAAATGATTTGAATTAAAAAACTGAAAACAATTTAAGAACGGCAGTTGTAATACTCTAATTTTATTGACATTTGGCCACACTGCGCAGAAGCTTAATAAAATGGTAATGTAATGCAAATGTTAGCGACAATTTATAATTTTGATGGCGACCGATCAAACAGCTGGTTTACGGCTTTTCGGACACCTGGTCAAAAGCTGACACATGCATTTACAGTATCTTGAACATAAAGCATTACTCCTTTTTCGTGTTTGCAGTCTTTTAATAACTGGTTTTTAGTTCGATTAAAGATCGAGAAAAATGCTCTGGCTAAAGTCATGCCTTTGTGAGAAAAACCGTTGATCAACATAGCTGAAAGGGCAAGAGACAAACAACAATTTGCAAAAAAATAAAAATAAAAAAAAAAAACAAAGCATGACTGCGATAATCTTCAGCTTTCGCTTTTGCTTCTGTTCTTTCTGTTGTCTTTGGCTTTTGTCCGTTTTCTTTTGATTACAATTTGTTATCGTGTTTTTGTTTTATTGCATTTTCGCACTGCTTTACTTATGGATGCGTCCAATTTATTCAAATGTGAAGACTTTAATTACATTATAATTCCTAAACAAATATTAAGTCAAATTTGGTAAGCGTGTGAGTGCGGAGACCACATATTTGTTAGTTGTTATACTTGATCTATATGTATGAATACAATTATGCATATTTATATGTGTGAATTCACATTCATATGCATGCACTCGCTTGCATTGTGTCCATTCACTTGCATCTCTTAAGCTTTTTTATTTTTAGTGTGGAATTCTAGTTACAAACATATTATTTACATTGCCTTATTTTGTTGTTGTTTTTGTGCCTTCATTGTGTTTTAGAAGACAAAAAAAAAAAATCAGTTACGACGGCGATGTCGGTAGTTTCATAGTTTTAATTGGGTCCGTCCCGCTGAACCTGTAGTTGCTGTTGGTACGTGTTCTGTCTTTTATAAAATTTTTTGAAATATTGTTTGCATATAAATCAGTAATGACTTCAAGTCAGAATACAAAATCTGATTTTTCTAATTTGTCGCAGGATTTAAAACTTGTTTATCGATTAAGAAACTCTGCAAACTTAAAATTTCGCCACTCTCAAAATTAACAAAATACAGGCAAAGCTTAGTTTTATACTTTTTTTTATATATATTTTACATTTGGCATGTGGCTTGTGGGTTGGGCAACCCGATCGGCTTTCGAAATACTTGGTTGACCCAGTGGTCGATACTTGCATGGTGCAAGGGCAGGGGCAGCTATCGGGTTCTTGAGCGAGGCAACATTTAGCAATCATGGCAGCTGCACCAGAAGCAGCGGTTAAAACAACTGGAAAGTGGCAAAAATGAACTGGAGATTTAGACCTTGCAGGTAGCATTTTCTCAAACCCGAAAATTTAATGGGTCAATAAGCAATAAGACAATAAAAATTGTTTGATTCCATTTTTATAAAAATTATTTTCTAGACTTCCTTTAAATGTGTTTGATATTATGAATATAACAGCCACTAGCCATCCCTTAGACCGCACAAAATAAATTTAGAAACGACTATATATAAACATCTATATTAACATTCCTACCTAACAGTGCATTTGGTACTTTTTTTTTTAATCTCGTGTGGCTTGCTTTTATTTGATCAAATGTGTAAACAATATTGTAAATTGGCTGTATGAAATTCATTCATTAGCCCTATTTGGCACCAGGCCACATGAGCATGCATTCAGGTGTGCAAATTTATTATTGCAAAGGGTGAACACTGGCTGTTGCGGTGCCCAGCTTTATTTAGGATGTTGGTAGAGAGCTTTTTGCTTATTGAATTTTGGACTTTGAATCAAAGGCATCCGACCTCAAGCGAAAGAGAGACCTTGCGAGAGAGACAGGGAGAGAGAACGAGAAAGGCGGCTAGACTGCGAGAGGCTGTGCAGGAGAGAAGATTTGTTGGGATAGACTTGGCTGAAGCTTCCATGCTTACATAATAACAAAACCGTTGCTCACGACATTCCGTTGCGCATGGTTGGGTTGCGCAGAGTTAAGAGGCAGTAATGGGGTATGTGTTGTGCGTTGCGTTGTGTTTCACTTTGTCTATCTTACTTCCATTGTAGTCGCTCCGTTCAATGTTCCTGCATTTACCGAAGGTTTTAACGCTTGTTTTATCTTTATTTCTTTTTGTGCTGTGCATCGTTTGGCGTCTTAGCTTTCGCACTTCTAAGGGTTGTTTCTTGGCTTCTTTTCACATTGCGTTTTAACATGCATTTCGTGCGTTTTTCTTTAATGTTGAATGCAGCTTCTGCAAAGTACAGCAGACCATATAAAACGAAAAGTGTAAAGTGTGTGCCTAAGGTTGAGTCAACTTTGCACTTTCTGCTAGCCAAGTTCTTCACCCCCAAATACTAGCAAATAAAAAAATTCTAGCAAATAAAATTAAATGTGCATTTAATAAATACTCTTGATAAGACATCATCATTATTTCGTAGCTAAAAGAGTAAATCGATCGTGCTAAATTTTGGAAAATGTTGATTGAAATACGGCGACATTACGAACTATTTATTTGTTCATCTGACTTGGTGTTCGTCTAATTTATATATGTATGTATATATATTCAATTAGCTTAAAACCGATACAAATCGATTTAAATTTTTAAACAAATGTTTTTTTATTATCGATAACTCTTTCCGTTTGGTTATTATTGATAACATGTTTTAGTTTTTTAAGAATAACTCAAATTTGGGTACTTCAGAGCTTATAGTTTCTTGTTTGTTACGCTTTCAGAGTGCATTCTGTTGGCTGATTTCAAATTGTGGAGAGGGTCTCTGTATTTGACATTAATTATCTTAGGAATGGACCAATAATTGATTCTCTTTGTAAATTATTAAAGTGTTATAATTCGTGTTATAATAAACTTTGCGGTTGGAGTAAAGCCACCAGAATGGGTAGAAAGGAGTAAGCAAGTCCTATTAGTGTCAAGTTCATTGTCACATTCCTTCAAAAAGAAACGTGATTGGCGCTAGAATTTAAGGAAAACAAATTTTTATATAATATTAAGGGAATTGCGTTAGGTACTGTCATAATAATTTTCAAAATTTAAAATTGATAAATATTTTTAGAGATATAAGAGTTTCTCTTGTAAATATTAACATGGTTCAACGCGCAAACAATTTTTGATTAAGGAAAATAGATATTTGATTATTTTCCAACACCGCAACTAATGAGGAACTTCAGTAGCTCGTGGAAATATAGCGCGTAATGTAGAAAAGAAACAGAAAATTTTGTGAGAAAGCAAAATTTAAATTGGATTGTTGATTTAATTTGTTACTTGAATTCCTTAGAATCGATCGAAAGAGCTGTAATATATATTGTCTGCTTTTTTTCTATGAAAGTGACAATCGGGTTTTTTTTTTTGCAACAAGCTCTAACGCTATTGAAATTGATTTCTAACGATCTATTAAAAACATCGGCTTTGTCCTGCTTCGACCCAATTAACTAATTGCAACATAGATACGCAAAGGCCATCGAGACGCAATACCGCAACATCAGTTTTGTTTTTTGCAGTTTTTTTTTTGTTCGAAATGTGTTCACATCAAGGCCACTGACCATTTCAATGAGTGTGGGATTTGCAATTGTTTTTTTTTTTTTTTTGTCTTTGCTTTTGACGATTTAAGTCACTTGTCTTTGTTATTGTTTTTTATTTGCTCTACCAAAACATGATGAGTTGATTGGTTAAATTAAACCTATTTTGTTAGTTGGCAAGGTACCTACATAAACCCTACATGTATTTGTGTGAATGCAAATATGTAACTCGTGGCTGTGATGGGAAGTCGTCTGATTAATCTTGTAAATTAAATTGAAGACTTCATGACTTGACAAAGCCTTATGGAACTGACAAGGTGTGTGGGCCAAGAACAACTTGTTTATAACCTTTTATGGTGCGTTTTGCTCAAAGCAAGTCAATCCGAGACAAAGAAGAAGATGATTTAAAGATATATCTAACTGGTAACTGTGAACTTTTGCTTATAGCTTTATGAACACAACCACGATCTTAAAATATTGTGATCTACATTATGGTAGAGTACCTCCTCGTCGAGTAGTGGACAACTCTTGTTTGTACAATGACCATTCAAATTTGTTGATAATGCTGTTTTTACCGAAGGCTGTCGGAAAGGCGTCAACGCGTTTTGTTTAACAATTTGCAACACTTTCTCTTTCTCTGCAGTGGGTCTGTGTGTTGTGCTATGGGCACCACCTTGGGCATTCAACCTCTGATCGCTGTGCTCCATAGAGCTGGGCTATGCATTGAACAAATGAAACTACTGGCTTCCGTTTAAAATACTTTAACTTTTTTCGTAAGCCAAGTTATGTCGATAGATCAAAACAAAAAATAATTATGAATGCCTTTTCTGGAAATGCTTCGATAGCCTCACCATAAAATGTGGCAATTCTCTTGCGACTGTTTACTATCCGGTTCAATGACCCTCGCGACCCACTGATTTGTTCAACTACAATCAAAAATTTAATATTTGTATTTTGTTTTACAGAAATTAGCATTTACATCTTGCGCAAAAACGAAAAAAACTGCACTAACAACAGACAAAATGCTGAAGCAAGTGGTTGCCGACAGCTAAAAACACGAGAGAATAAAAGCAACAATAACTAAAACGCCGCTATCCACCGTTAAGTGCCATCGGTAGAGACGAGTAGGTGGGACAGCATCAAGTGGGTAACCAAACAACACTTAAGAACAATGTTCAACATTTCTTAGATCTTGGTTGTTGGGCATACCTTAAATTCAACTCAATTATAACGCTACAGGAACAACATACTTCAGGACAAAGGAACAATAAAAAAGGTGAGCATATATGCATATATAATGAACGTTTAGCTGTATACAGGGTATTTTCTAGGATTGACTTGTCGAAAATCCGATTAAGTTCCACAAATCAAAGAGACTTAAGTTGTAAGGTACGCCAACAGACGGCTGCAGATATATGTTTTGATAGCTTATTCATCCTTTTCTTGTTTTTTCCGAAAACTTTGATTATATCTGACTTCCATAGTAATCAATAAAGCCGACTTGATGGCACATATTTTTTTATTGAATATCTAGGCAGGCGTTACATAAAAGTGATACACGCAGTCACCAGTCAACAATTAAAACTAAGTAGGAAATATACAGTAATGTAAATGGAAAAGCAACATGGAAACAACAACCACAACAACAAGCATCGATAAAGAGCCAGCAAACAGAGTGTGGTGCTGTGCCTGGGGTCTGATTAGGCCGGAGCAAAATGATAATAGTTCAGAGGATGAAGAGTTCACACAGTCGAAGCTCAAACCCAAGGAGTTTGTCATTACCGGCGGCATCAAACCCCAACTGAAGATTGTCCACATATCGCCCAGTGAAGAGAATGTGTTCCCACATGAATACAACCACCCATTGCCCGGCATGGGTATCCACAATGTGGCGCTCAGTCCAGACAGTAGCAGCATAGCTGCAGTTTCCATGGATGGCACTCTCATGCTTCTTAATGTTAAGGGAGGCGTTAGGTTGCCCAAGGTCAGTCATAGCCACGTTAGTAACTTTTGGTCAACGGCATTTGGCCGAAACAACGATTGCGTATATGCGGGTTCTGGGAGTGGATATATTCATAAGTACGATACGTCAATGGGGAAGTTACAGCACACCTATGACACACATCGTTGTGAAAACGTTCTTGGCTTGGCCATCAGTGGGGATCAGCGCTTGGTAGGTGCCACAGACTACGCGGGAAACTTTACCTTACTTGATGGTTCCACTGGGCAGGTGTTGCGACGACGTAACTATAAGAAGCCAATGCGAAGATTGGTTTACGACCCCAGCATGCGACAGGCAATAGCTGCCTGCGATGACAAAACCATCAAGCTAATCGATATGCCCAGCGGGCGATTACGTGAGAGTCTAACGGGTCACGATGCTTTCGTAATGTCCGTGGCGGTATCGCCGGATGGTTTACGATTTGTGAGCGGCGCTTGCGATGGCTCCATCAAGGTGTGGGATGCTAGAACAACAAAGACCAATCTATCCTTTGTATGTGGCACCAATTCGAATCTGTGGGACGTGGCCTTCAATAAGCTAAACAACAAAATTAGCTTTGTCGGTGACGGCAAGGGCCTCAATATTTACTACTGCCTAGGTAACAGGGAAATGATGCTAGTTTAGACATATGTTGTATTGTAAAATTATTAATGAAGAAAATATGTTGCATGTGTTGAAAAATGTCATGTTTTACATTCTTCTCCATCTATTTGCACTGTTAAGAGTTGATAGCTAAAATGGTAGGTTGCATTTTTACTTCATTTTGTTATAAGCCTGGCAATTTACCCTGCTGGTTTTATTGTTGACTAGTATCGCAAGATATAGTTGGTTTGATTGTTGAATAGTTGCCTTGTACTATCTTAATACTGTTTGAAATTTAGTAAAGCACACAATTCTAACCTGGACTTTGAATTTGCTATGTGACATCTAGACTCCAATTGCAATTGTTATTTTCATTATCGCATCCTTTGATTCATCGCTTGATTTGCTGTCCCATTAATAATACTCTTAGATTTATGACTTCAATTGTCAAGTTGACCAGTGAGTTCATCCTTGACTAGCTTTCCAGTCTTCCCACTCATGGCAAAACTTACAAAATTAAATCCACTGGAGGCGGCGACAAGCGTGAAAAATTGTCAACTCGTTTCCCACCGGCATTATTTGTGGAACAAGCACAACAGACAAGAACGAATGCAACTTGTTTCCCATTAATTTGTTGTATCAAACAAACATCTTTGAGTAGTGAATTCCGTTAACTTTTTTTGTTCTGCGGCTATTGTGGTGCCTACGTGAAAATCTAAGCAGAGTCGGAGCATCGTTAACAATCTTGCTTAGAGATATGTAGCTTAACTAGTAAAGCTTATTGAAGCGTTCAACTTAAAACTAGAAACGAATAAATGCCACATAAACTTATTTATTCTAATATTTTAATATAAGCTACTTTTATATATTATACACAAGACTGCATCATTGTTATTATTCTGAAATATTTATTATATTTTATATTTTCGATCAGAGTTTATAAACGACTCTACTCTCGGCTGAGTTTTTCTTGCGCTATCATTCTATTCCGTTTTGAACATCTTCACTTACCTATGCTTAACTTTTGCTACTCACTAATTGCAGTCAATCTGAATGAGAACCTTTTTCATACACCTGCTCTGTAATCTATCGCCAATCTAAAAACAGCGACTTTGGAGCTATTGTTTATTGTTGACATTGTTTACTTCTTCACTCTCAACGTTGATATAATTACATCTTTGTTTATTATTTTTGTTATAATTTTTGTAGTTCCTGCTGTAGTGGGGGTTTTTCATTTTCTTCACCAGTCTGCCATTAATCCTTAAACGTCATCTGTCTGAATTGCATATAACGAGACCAATTTAACGTTTTCTCGACAATTAACATTTATGCAAATAATAGCTACAAAGTGGAACCTCGTTACTGTTAATTATTATGCATAATAACAAAGGTGCGAAGTGTTAATATACTAGATAAATATAAATTTTTGAATGCCAGCATTTTCAATACTTATGCAACCTTGTTTTTGTCTGAAAAAATTGAAAAAAGCCAATGCTATGCTGAAGAAAAGTTTTTGATGTATAGTAACTGAATTCTCATAATATAAAACGTAACAAATTAATTACTTAAGTTAATAGTATTCGACAGTCTATACTATTAACTTAATGAATTTGATGTATAGGCAGACGATAGAGATGATAATAATAAACTGCAACATTTCTAATGCAGTTACAGTGTTTATATCAGTGGTCACTTCTCTCCTTTATGCATTATTCATTGTAGTGAAATTGAAAATATAGCGAATCGTGACATACCTTTTGACTTCCTGAATATATTATATATGTGTTTGATGCTGAAATATTTGATACACACAAGCAAAACCCATGTACAGCATTTCTCTTTAGCATTTGCGGCGTATACGTGATATTCTACCGCAACACGTTTATCTTTTTCGTTATCGCTTATCTCTTATCTTAACCACCCTGTAATGTTCAACAATAGTCAGTTAACCAGATCAGAGACTATTTTTGTCTTAGTTTTGCTCAGTTTATCTCGTTCATGGCCGTAAATGACATTATATCTATTGTAGAGATAAGATAAACGCTGCGCCCGTGCCGGGTTCAATTATGGTCGCATGGCCTGTAAATCAGTACCAGGTTTCGGTATATTTTACTGTTTTTTTTCTTCTTTTAAATTATAACAAGTTATTTGCTTTTGTGGGCTGACACACAATTGGATCTGTCACCGCACTCCGAGACACACTTTGTCTACTTTTTGTGTTTCTCGATAAAGTGCATAGTTCTGTGCATTGTACATTGTTCATTTTGCTATCTGCGCCATTATTTTACTTCACTATTTAATGTTGAAAATAGGTGTGAGTGTGCAGTTTGTTGACATTGTGATAATTACTTGAGAGTATGAGTAATGTTTATGAGTAAACAAAATACATATTGGAGCATAGCCGAATTTTTTAATTCAAATAACTAAATTTTTGTATATTAAGAAATCAGATTTCTAGGCATAGTGGCTAAATATATTAGCTAATTTTGTTGCGTAAAATAGATAATGTTATCTGGGAAAATATGATTACCAAAATATTAGTGACCCTCTCTCTACCCATACCTCATATAGGGTATACTAATATGAATTGCCATTTACCGTATCAGTAGAGGCAAGAAACAGCAAACAGCTTTTAATGCCGATGCAAAAGTATTTCCTTGCTACCCTTGCTCCCCATATCACTCTCGTTCTGTTTACATTTTCTGATTGGCTCTCTCTTTCTCACTTTCTCACTTTTTCTGATTATCTATCTATGTCACTCATACTTGCTCAAAATTTCGAACCTAACAGTTGGCAATGCCTTCTTTCGCAATCTTTAAATTTGTGGACTTAAATTTCTGTAAAAGGTTGCCGAAAACTTTTTTGAGCAGTGCTGCAGTGGAATTCAACCATCAATAAAAACTCAATCGATTATAAACTACGATCGTAAAAAAAATAAACTATTATTTTGTACAAAGGGAAAAAGTGTGTATAGAGTTTTAAGAAAGAAAAAATGGCACAGGTACATAAAGCACGGTTTTGTCGGAGAATTAGTCATAACTCAAGAGAACCGATAAATAGAATTGCTATTATGCGTTATCTAATTAACTAATAATCTTAATTTTTAGGCCCAATATGGAGAAACCCATGCAGCATGCCCCCGCTCCCGTTGGGAAAGTCTCTCAAATTGCTAACATCTTCCAGCGGAAGCCCATTGAAATTCAGCCAGTGGAACAGCTAAGTGCCGTTGCCGCTGCACATGCCGCTGCCGCAGCCGCTGCTGCATCACATCCGACTGTCCGCAACGAATCTCACTCTGCTAGATTTAACAACGCCCGTGCACTCTTTGAAAAACTGGGCGTAGAGTCGAACTCCAATGTGAGCGGACGATTAATGCGCAGCAGTTCACGTGAAGATTATATATACGAAGGCTCTGATCGCTCTTCATCGCGCTCTTCGGATCGATCACAGTCACCGCCGAAGCGGCGTATGCCTTTCCCTTCAGGCGCTTCCCTCAATCAGAGTAACAACTCGGCGCTGCCACAGAATTGTACGGATCGCCTTAATAATACAAAGTTTATCGTGGATCCAACACAAGCTGCTAAATATCCACAACATAATTTGTCACGTCTAAAATCGGAGGAGTTGACTGGAGCAGTAGTTGTGGCACCGCCATCGAGCGGTTCGGTCAGTGCGATTTTTGGTGGCGGCGACAAGCCGGAAAAACCCGAACGGAAATTCAATTCAAGGGAGCTTATTGAGAAACAAAAGAAGTGGACCTCACATTTCACTAAGACAAAGACTACACGCACACACAGCGATCTCAATCGTTGCGACATAATTCGCACTGTGCCCGGCACAGGCCTTATTATGGATGGAGAGAGGACGCCAAAAGCAATTCCTCCGGCTCCAGTTATATCGAGCCCAGAGCAGCCAAGTGCGCTATTGCGCCAGCATACTACACTAGGGTGCACGCCTCCGCCAACATCCATTCCGCCGGAGATTAAGCCCCGAAGTGGAAAAATTGGCAGTCCTGTGAAGTCGCCGCCCTTGCCGCCCGTTCCAGCCATCAAGCCAAAGAATATTAGTCCTGTTAAATTTAGTGCGGATCGAGTGCGTTCGCCTACAAAGTGCCCCGAAACGGCACCTCCACCGCCACCAGCCAAATCCGCAGCAGTAACTGCGGCTATGCACCGTTCAGTACTTTTGCAACAGGAGCAGCAGCAGCAACAGCTTAATGCACCTGTACCGCCTGAGAAACCGCGCAAAAAATCTATCGATCTGATTGAGGATGCAGCGCCGACTACTTGCTCTACGCCCTCATCCAGCGCCTCGGCTATCATTTCGATGAGTACACTCAGCACCCAAGTTCAGGCAGCTAAGCGAGGATCTCTCGATATAGCTGTTACATACACTGGCAATGGCAATGGACTCAGCGGCAGCACCAATTCGGCCACGTCTTGCTCACCAGTGATTAGTTCATCATCAGGACCAGCCTCGCCGGTGCATACGGAGGATGAGAAACAGGAAAGTGAGTCCACAGAGAAGTTCGATATGGAGCACAATCACAAAAACTACAATAGTGTACCACGACGACAAAGACGAAGCGAGAACGAAGGTAGGATAAATATATTTTTAACTTTTTCTACGCAATTCCAAAAACCATAACAGATAAAATACAACAAAATTAGTTGAAAAATTAATCTTTTAGCTATATACAATAGCTTGCAAATGATGTCATGTAACTTAACTGACATGTTGTGGATAGCCATGTGTGCGTGTGTGTGTACGTATATGGAGTTGTGTTAAGCTGCCCGTACTTTGGTCACTGTTCACCCACCCTTATGCTATTCCATCGTTTATTCCAACAATCTTTTCACGCCGCACACAATTCGTGACTGCAATTGCCCACCCCTCCGCTCTTAAGTCACTATCCGTTTGTTGCAGTTTGTTTTGCGCATTCCAATATGGGTCAAACACAGCAGGCATTAAAATGCAGCCCTCATTGCTCAACAACAGCAGCATTCCAAGCTTTATGCTCATCTCCTCCTCATCGCTAGAATTTCCAACGTGCGGTATGCAATGCACTAGCAATCTGTTGTCGACCATCTCAATGCGACGAGCCGTCGGAGTTCGCGGATTTTGTTGGGATTTTCTTGATATGGCTTGCAATCTTACCTCTACGTTCAGTTCCACACTTCAAATTGTATTAATGCCAGATTAAGAATTGTGAAATGCGCTAGTTTTATGCCTGTCTCTTTCCTAGTTGAGTCCTCAACGCCTTCTACAGTGCTGGCTTAAAAATTGAAATACCCTTGATATTAAACTGGCTGGACAAGCTGCCTATCGCTGCAATTTCTGGGACGGAGGAAAATAAACTAGAAGTCAAATGAAGTGCAGTCAAGGTTGTAGCTCATTTAATTCTTTTCCATTGCAATTGAGGGCAATGGAAAAACCCTGTCTTAATCTTAGCTCAACTTAACTGAGAATCGATTTTGGCATTTAAATGCATCAATTGGATCGCTTTTAAAATACAATATATATCAACAAGTTTTTAATATTGCGACAGCAGGTTAATTGATTTAGAGGTAAATTCAATAATATCTTTGTTTTAATATTACAAAGCCTTGTTAGCATTGAGTTATGTAAAGATTATTGTATAAGCAGAGGAAGAAGCTGAAGTCTATAAAGAGCACATTAATGAAGAAAAACACTACTGGATGGGGGAAATGCTTAGGTTGGGAGCTGCTGAATGGGCCAGGTAGTCACACGAGTTTATAAATAAATGGAGAGCATTACTTGAGTATTAGTATGATTGGTACGACCCAGGTGTGGAGAAGGGAGAGTTCCCACAAAACACTAATATCATCGCAAATCCTCTGCATATATATTTGACAATATTTTCATCGTGCTTGCCAGAATGATGGCTCTGCTCCACTTTGTGTTTCGCGTATGGGTTCACACATATACGTATATATATTCTAGCAGACAAAGACTCAACATCAAATACACAAAAATTAAGAAATGTGTACTATGCGTTTGGTTAATCCACGCATCCATTTTCACTTATATTCACATTATTTTTAGTAAGTCTGTCCGCCTTGCGGTCTGGCAAGAGGGGTTAAGCTCGAACTGAACGACAGGAAGTTGATATG
Source organism: Drosophila pseudotalamancana (assembly GCA_037075185.1). NCBI lineage: Eukaryota > Metazoa > Arthropoda > Insecta > Diptera > Drosophilidae > Drosophila > Drosophila pseudotalamancana. The sequence continues at coordinate 198,934 of JBAMCK010000332.1, read as the reverse complement.
TTTGAACTTTGATTGTGGTTGTGAAACAGGCTAAGAAAATACTGCAAGTGACAAGCATTAACGCGAACCCAAATGCTAAAGCTTTTTTATGGAAATTTATGGCTAACTAAATAAAGAAACCAGTACAACGCATTTATAATATATTTGTCTCCAGATGGCGCCACCTGTTGTTATAATTTGTTCGCGAAGGGAGAAAATATCTTATTGCATGGCATGGTTGGTAGGATAACGCTATAGCTTCCACAGTTTTGGAGCAAGAGTCACAAAGTTTTAAGTCAAGATTACTTGAAATTTCCTTTAAGGATGGTTTTAATTTTTGATTCCGCATTTATAAATTAAAATCTGAAAATTTAAATTAATAAATTTCGAGTATTTATAAAGGTTGTCAAACCGAAACTGCGTATCGCGTAGTCGATTCAATTGAAATGTGTTTTTTGGTAAGAGTTTGTTTATGTAAATATACATATTTGATACATATTTGTGATCCATTAAAGACATTCCGCGAAATTATGAAAAAATGTGGATTCTAGGGGATCAAGTATTGCCCAGGAATGAACTGTAGTTTGCGGGTGCTTGTATATATTTTGTATATATATTTACAAAGAGTAAAGCATTGTACTGGGTATCTTTACGTACTATCTACCCCTTGAGTTCAATGACCTATTATTGCGTATTATATTGTTCTTTTTTGTCCGATTGTAGTGTACGATGTATAAATGTTTTATTTGGAAAGTTATTTCATTAAAATGCATATATTATTAGCGAATTCTGGCCTTTCCAGCACAAGGTTTTTAATATGCTAGCTAAACAAATACCTAGAAAATAAATTTGCCTACGTGAGACACCCTGTGAAATGGAACTTTGCGCTGGCTGCTGTTCGTCTACGAGTCCCTCATTGATGGGCAGTTTGCCAAAAAGTGCGAAGAGAGAGCGAGAAAGACAGCGATAGAAGGAGAGTACAAATCTGTGCTCTTTTAGCATCTGTAGCCGATCAAAAAATTCTTTCAATCTTACAAACTTTTGTGCTTGATCTTTTAGTTAATGTCGCGTTTCGGAAGCGTTTCCATTGATAAAGCATCAAAAAATCGTTGTTTTTTTTTGCATTTTCGGAAAATTATTTGATGCTACGTGCGAGTTTTAATCTCCCAAACATATAAAACATTTATTTAACAGTAGACAAGCAAAACATGTACAAAATAGAAAAAAAAATCAGGTTCTACACGAAAAATATAAAATTAAGTAAATTTGTTCTGCGTAGTCGAATAACTTGTCAGTATCAAAACAAATAAGCTTAATCGCATTATCAACCCTGTCAGGCGCATGTGATTAAAGCGTGACTAAAATATTTCTCGAGCTCTTTGATACTTGTTTAAATTTTTACTCATATTAGTTATTGTTTCTGATTACCTCACTGAAATATAATACAACCTAACCTCTAGCTGCAATATATCAGAGTTATTCGTTTTTGATTCTTAAAATATGATACTTTCAGTAGATAAAGGATAGTTTTAGTTGTATAATATCCGTAGTAGCAATTTGGTATATTGCAACATAGCAACAAGAACAAAAATATGTGCAATACCAAAAAAAAAAAAAGACAGTTTTCGATGCTAACAATTTTAGAATTACATTCTAAATTTGTTTAGCGACTAAAAAAGAAAAATAATCGGTCAACGGTAAAAGTATTTTATTCGCAATTGTTTTGTGGGTAACCATTTTTTTCTATACAACTCGTTTTTTTGTTATTTTAAATTTGTATTATTCACTGAAATGTCTAAATTATTCTGTTGATCCTAAAATATTTCATTTATTTGATTTGAACAAATACAAGACAACAAAGAAAGTTTCTTCTTCGTTTAGGCGTTCCCATATTATAGGCGTATTTTTCGATTTTTGTTTGACCTTCACTCTACTTTTAAAATGTTTATCAAGTTTATTTACTTGAACTGAAACGCATTTACTCTGCCTTTTACTGTTCATCAGAAATACATTGAAAATCGACCTCATTCTGCTGATTGCCATGCACTTGCCTCTTCCTCTCAACATTAAGTATTCATGATTGTTTAATTGAGGAGCGTATAATTCCTAATTGGCGTCAACTATACACAAGGGTATCCTATGCCAACTATCAGATAAGTTCATTGTGTTGTGAGCTTGCTCAGTCGCCTTTGGCAATATGTGGCAACTGCTTGGACTGTTGCTTGGTTTGTGCAACAGCACATTGCCCAACATGGAAATTCCGATATACCTGGCAGACCAAAGTTGTCAGATTGCTCAAGCGGAATCCGCTCAAATCACGTTCATCTATCGTTGTGTTAGCTGCCTTGATGCTGATTCTGTTTCATATTTGATGTTGGAGCAGGAACTCCTTCGTTGTGTGGGATCGAGACTTCCCACTTGCATTCGCAGCTTGGAAGCTTATGAATTCGAACCAATTCGTCAGACGAACAGCATGAACATATTTCTCATTCCTGCTGGCGACTCTGGTCAACCGTTAGTTCGCCGTATCTTGGACATGCTGAATCCACGACAGCCGCGCCGTCACTTCCATAAATACCTGTTTGTCTGGCCTGAAGCTACTGAGCAACAACTGACTGAACTGTTCGAAGGCTGTTGGCGCAAACAGTTGCTCTTTGCCTTAGCTGTTGTCCAACCAGACAGTATCTACGACTTCCAACCATTTGGAGATGAGGGCATGGAGTTGACAAAGATATCTTCTGATGCTTACTTTGTAGACAAGCTAAGAAATTTGAAAGGGTTTGAACTACGCTTTTCAATGTTTAGTCATCCTTTGCGCGCACTTGCTCTCAATCCAGTGGAGGCCGCAGGGTATGAAGCTATTGATGGTCAAATAGCTCGGCTTATAGCGGCGCAATTGAATGCCACAGCTCGGTATGTGAAACCTCATGATAACGAATCTTATGGACGCTGCCTGCCGAATGGCAGTTTCACGGGAGTCGTTCAGGATCTGATGAATGGTTCCACCCATATTGCACTTAACTTGCGCTTCGTACTCGATTGTATATGGCCTAACGTGGAGCCTCTATATCCCTACAGCCGAATCATTATTTGCTTGGTAGTTCCTGCAGCGGGAATGCAGCCGGAATACCGTATATTCGTGACTGCCTTTCGCAATTCCGTGTGGCATCTACTTCTGGCGAACTTTCTGATAGCTCTTGTGCTGTTTGGTGCATTGAAGTGGTTTCTACAGATAATTATCGGAGAATCGAGTGGCCACTGGTACGATATTTTTGAGTTGCTTTTCAAGACGCATTTAGGTCAACCAGTGGATCGATTCTCGGGAGTCAGTTCACTGCGGGCTTTCCTAATGGGGTGGATTCTATTCAGCTATGTGTTGACTACGATATACTTTGGAAAGTTAGAGAGTAGTTTTGTCCAGCCAAGTTTTGAGGCCGAGATAGACACGCTGGATGAGCTATCATCACTTGGTTTGCGAATACATGGAATGAACACAATATTTGATGCTGTGCGGTCCTCGCTATCAGAGCGCCAGTATAATCTGCTAACGACTAGACATTGGGAGCATCCTCTAAAAGATACCGATCACTTTTATGAACTTTCAGTCAGCCGTTGGAACAAGAAATCTGCATTTATCATGCGCGATGATATGGCTAAGGAATTTCTTGCGCTTACCTACAATTCAGAGGCTGGGCGTCCAGCTTTTCATATTGTGAAACAATATCTGAGATCTATGCCGAGCACTTATATATTACCTCTTGGCTCACCATTTCACTATAAGATCCAAGGGATGCTAAGCGCCTTTTATGAGCATGGTTTGTTTGAGTACTGGTTGCGAATGGATATTCTGCACCGCAATCGGACCTCATCCCAATCGGAGGAGTTCTTTGAGGATTTTGGTGAGCAAACGGACTTACAGACTGAGGATGCAAGTTCCGTAGATTGGCGAAAGAAACGGGTAGTTCTTACTTTGGATATTCTTCAGGGAGCATTTTATTTGTATTTTATTGGACATCTTTTAAGCTTGTTCGCTTTCCTTCTGGAACAGACTTATTTTTACATACATACATTAAAATTTTAAAATAAAAACATAATAACAAAACACATAACAAAATGACCAAAATCATTGCAATCTAATTATAATCGCGTCGTGTGTTCTCTAAGAAAAAGTGTAAATTAAAATGTGCCTCAGCCTGAGAAAACTATTTGAAACCTGTCGAGGTTAGTAAGAATTTTATGTTATACTCTTATGAATTTATGTGTATCTAATTTAATAAAAAATTAAAATCTTCATATATCATCATATAATATTGTATATTTTGAATTTTTTACTGACTACTTTAGATGTCGTTAATTCTGTTCCGGCCAGTTCTGTCTGAAATATCAATTTCCGTGTTGTTTTGATTGCTAAAACGTAATGCATTAAACAACAAATTTAACGAAAAACTGAAAATAGGTTGGAGAAAAATAAAAAGGAACAATGTATAAGTAATCACAGACTTCCTGGTAAAATAAATAAAAGACAAAATCATTTATATGAATAAATATATTCCAAACAAATGTCAGGGTATTTAATCTTGGACACTTCATATGCAAAAGTTTTTATTGTACCTTAATTAAAAACACCACGCATGTTTAATTGACGTTAACGCGAGTGTTCCCTTATGACTTGCCCAAGATCTGACAGTCAGTACTAAAAAAATGTTATAATTCTGTTTCTTATTTGACGTTAGAGAAGGAGGTGCTCCAGTGTATGGGATTTAGACTTCCCATCTGCTTTCGCAGCCTTCAAACCAATTCGTCAGACGAACAGAATGAACATAATTCTCATCCGAACTGTTTGTCGCATTGAAGTGGTTTCCATGGAAAATAATCGAAAATCTGGTCACTAGTACGATATTTTAAAATTGCTTTTCGAGACACTTTTGGGTCGACCTATATGGATTCCAATAAATTAGAGAACACGTTGATACACTGAATGAGCTGAGACGAGCACCTGGTTGAAATACAATCTTCGAAGCTGTCAGTTTATTGTGCTCTGTAGAACACATTAGGCTGCTCAGAAGAAGTCAGCTTGTACACCCACTCAAAGATAGAGATCAATTGCATGAGTTCAAAGTCGGGCTTCCAAACACAAAAAAAAAACACTTACCTAAAATTTAAAGGCTGCCCGTCGGCCCTTGATATTGTGAATCAATATCTGAGATCTATGCCGAGCTCTTGTATTGTAACTCTTGGGTCACCATTTTATATTCTTTGAGCAGTTACAGAGCTTGAATAATTGTGGTTTATTCCCTGGAAAATATAATAGGGAATTAGGTTTGGAAGATAAACGGTTAGTTAGTATTTTAAACCGATTTGATAATGGTGGACAACATTATGTGGAGTCATTTATCTTAGCATTAACTATCATTTAAAATTGAAAATAAATTGACTGAAATTTTGGAATTTCTGCTAAAAATTAAATTTCAAAATTGAAAGACGCTGCGTAAAGCGCCACAAGTAATTTCATTCCATTGACACCAACTGTAAAACTAAATTCTTATATCAATTGGTTAGGCGGGAAGTAGCCGCTGCTTATTCTAATAAAATGGCCACTGGCTACACATCATCACAACTACAGGCTTCTCGTAGCGATGACAGGATTAAGGCGAAGCGTGTCAAAGAAAAGCGCAACGACGATAAACAGGAATGGGGCGTTGATCGTCGTAATCAGTCTAGATCTCCTAACGAGAGGGGAAGCCAATCTAGCCTTAAAAGGAGTCAGCGGCAGCAAGCTGGAAGCCGCTTCTATGCTCAAGATAGCGATGATGAAGCGAATGCAGGAGATATCGAAGAGGTGCTCAACAATGATTTCAAGCTACTTCTGGCCGTGACGCCGAAGCCTGAGGAGTCATTTTGTCCGAAGTCATCAGATTACCAACTGGCTTCTCATTGGTATAAGAAATTAAGTACCTGGGAGTGCGAAACAGTAAACGACTTGCGCTTGCGCCAGGTTTACATGAGTCACCTTAGTGTGTGTTTCCATAAAAAGCGCCTACTCGGAGTTTTTAATCAAATACCCTCGGAGGAATTAACTTGGGTTGACTTCACAGAAACGAGCGATCATGTCCCTTGTTGCACATCAATGGCTAACTCAACAGCTTGGCAGGCCATGGCAACCATGATGCAACAACAACCTGAGAGATCACCTGGTAGCTGTTGCAGTCCAACAGCCAAACCTAATCAATCGCATAATATGTCAAGTGGTGGCTCTCGCTCAACTGGTGGCAGCAACATTCGGAGGCTAACACAACGAGCGGCGCATAAGATCAAAAATAAGTCGAGGCCCAAACTTGTGCCCCGGCATTTTTCCGAGTCTAAAAGTTTTTATTGTAGCAGCAGCTCAAGTGGTAGCTGCGCAGATATAGCAGTTCCAATCCCGTCGCGGGATAACTCACAGCAGCTCCGGTTGCAGAAACCTCCGCAAGGTGCTGACACTATTGTCTATCGATGGCCCATAGATGAACGGGCTCGTAATGACATGTGTTACCTCTTGGAAACTATTAAAAGTGAACTACGCGGCCAGCAAAACCTGGAGGTCGATGAGTATCTGGAACTGGAGCTGAGACGCTATCGAGAATTTTATGCACGGCATAGGTATAATGACCCCGAACTTAAGGTCAATGTTGCTGCGGGTCCGGAAAAAGAGCGAATCTTTATGCTCCTTAATATGCAAAACGATTTGATCAAGTTATTATCTGAATGAAAATGAAACCTAGTTTATGTATATTGTATGTTATGTAGCTGAACAATAAACTTCGTGATGGTAGATGACAAAAGGGCAGACGTGGTCTCTTTTTTTATACTCGTACACGAAATGAAAAGAGGTAGAAAACTTCATTATCTCGAATATATTGATACTATTGGGTAGGAGATATGTCTTAAACCAATTAAAAAAAAAAAAAAAAAAAAAAAAAAAAAAAAAAAAAAAACAACCTAATGATATTCTCTCTATTGCAGGTCAAAAATCTGTGGACGAATCAATGCCTCACCAGCAGCAGCCACAAAGTCAACATTGTAGCTCAAACTCCAATAACGGCTCCCCACAGCGAGTTGCCAACAAACGCAGTAGCATAACCTTAAATATGCCTGCGGCAGGATTAGGTCATCGACCACCAAGCATCATTTCTACGGCAAGTCACGACGACGGCTGCCTTGATGAGTCCAGGTTCGATCTGAAAGCAAATCAGCAGTCTTCATGTGATGGGAGTCAGGAACAGCCGCACAGCCTCAACTATGTAGATGTTGGGTACCGCTTCAATCCCGATGGAAGTGAGTCACGAGAGGAGTTCAGTTCTGAGGCTGATCTCTATGTCACGGCCAAGGTGAGCGATATGCAACGGAAGTTCCATGGCGGTAACGGCTTTGCACAGGAGTCGAGTACCGTGTATGCGATTATAATGCCAGAGCAACAGGAGCCACAAATGGGAACGCCGGCACGAGTTATTTTGCAGTCTCCTACAACATGTGTAGATGGATCGCCACTACATCGCGGCTCATTTAATTCGCCGCCCGTTGGTGTGGTATCGCCTATAAGACGAAGCAGCGGACAGCATTGTGAACAAAATGTTGGCGAGAATGAAACATGCAGCACTAAATCTACTCCTCCGATGTCACCAGCTCGTGGTGCTCTTGTAAAAGGTATAGCGCCTATCGCCTCTATTGATCCTAATGAAGAGGAGCTAAACATCGAGGATGAAGACGACGAGCAATTAGCTGTAGAGTTATTAACCGAAGAAGCACCTGTTTTGCCCGAGCGGTGTGCACCCCAACTTGAGCTCCAGGATCTGGAATACGCGGACACCAGCGCTGGCGAGGATGAAGAGGATATTATACAGCATTTGAAAAATAATATCATCGACGAAATGGTCAAAGTGCATGTGACCCCTGCTCCACCATCTGCTGCAAATGTTCCTGCGACCAATCCACGTGATGATAGCTTGCCGGATGCCATGACAGCCGCTGAGGAAGAACGACTGTTAAGCTCAAGGTAAGACCAATTGAGATATCGTCTTAATGCATGTTGCTGTTAAAAATGATTAAGTTATCTTGTAGTGTTGTTGAAGACTGTTATTCAATACATTATCATAAGTATTACGGCGTATTACTTTTCGTTTTATATTGTTTTATATGTATATTACAAATAGTCTTGGTTAACTTTCAAAATGTTGTGAAAATTACAGTCTGAGAAATTAATTCTTATAAATACATTGTATAGTCACTTGACGGCATGCTTCATATCGATTTATATTCTTACAACTAGTATAAATATGTATCTTTGCATTGGTTTGTATTGATTGTATATCTGTGCTAGACTTCATCTTAAGATATTGTTAAAGCAATTCATAATGTATGCCGCACCTTAAACTTCATAAACATGATTCTATTAAAAGTATCTGCCCACTCAGTGCTTCCTGTTGTGGAAGTAAGCTATTTGTGCAGATCAGCTGGTTTGAACGACTCGATAGTCCGTATGCCAATTAGTGAGACATTTGAGACATATTTTGGTTGTTATTTCTTTTGTATGCATAAGAAGTTAAATAACTCACGAAATATACGTCTTACAAAAAAAAAAGCCGACTCAACAGAAAAAGCTCAACAGCCACCATCGATTATGAACAAAAGGAGTGAAAAGCGAGAGCGTAAAATACAATGAGTTTAGTTTGCTGCTGAGTGCGTTTCTTTTTTTTCTCTTGCTCTCTGGCTTACGTTGGGATTTACTTTTGGCTCTCTGGCTGCCTCGACTCATTTCGCATTTTGCTTGCAGTTTTCGAGAACTAACTAGATGTGCAGCGTGCAGCGTGCAGCATGATGGCAGCTGTTGTTGCAATTCATAAAGGCCAATCACATGACCACCATTCGTATTCGGCAGTCACAATACTTGTTTCTTTTCCTCCTGCAATTCCTCGAAACTTAAAACTGTTTTAACACTTAGTAATTTCGTGTTTCAGTGTCGCTTAAATTTATTTTTTTTTTATGTGCAAAATAAAAAAACCGTCAAAAAAAAAACAAGCTTAAAATTTAAAGTAGTTAAATTAAAACGTGCACCGCCCGTCTCTAACCATAATATTTCTAGGGGTTAAACTTGAAATATAAAAAGGATAAACTCGATGGTATAATCTATTTAATAAAATTTCACTAGGTGGGTGCAAAATACGAAATTAAATTGTGTTAATTGAATTGCTATATTTACTGTTCGATTAGCAGTAAAGTCCTATTAAATAAATTTGTTTTCCCCAATTGTAACATCTACTACTATATAAATTTTTATTTTTTTTCCAATTGTAACATCTGTTGTAGAATATTTTATTGTAGGAATCATTTATTGTAGGCATGAGTCATCGCCACCGTCCCGGTTGTAAATCGAGAACTCTAATATACATACACATGTAGGTTCATTGTATGCCATTTGTAAGGTCCATTTGATAAAGTTACGTATTAAATTGACCTTTGGGCTTACTATTTATTATAGATGGGTGAACCAGTCCCTTCCAAATTCACATTATATTTGATCAACTTCCCTTTTTTACGTTTTCCCTGCACATTACACGAAATTGCGTAGTTACACGCTTGCTTTTCGCAATTTCTCTTTTAAAGGTTTTGTGAATTAAATTGCTGGGACATACGGCTAACAAGGTCTTAGCCAGAGACAATAGGAAAGGATTAATTGATACATATGCATTTTAAATGGGATTGACTTTAAGTTCATATTTGACAAATTGTTTGTTGATCTTGAAGTAGATGATGTTTCAATGCAGAGATTTCAGAGCGGGAATGTTTTATATTATTGTTGGCACTAATCCAAGCTTGTGACATACATAAATGCGTTTGTCCTTGACACACGTCGCTTGAACAAAACGTCGTCAGAGTTATTACGGATTTATGTGTTGCTGGAAGAAATTGGCCGAGTCAAAACGTATGGCTAAAATACATACGTTAACGGTTCTCGTTTATTTTTACGCTTAACCAAACAGCGTCACTATTGACCTTGACTCACTTTTTAGGTGAGTCCTAATGCCAAAATGAGGCCACACAACTCGCCTATACAATGGTGCTAAAAAGTAAAATACCGGTCTGTTATTAACAAAGGACAGTTTCTTTAGCATTTCCCTCTTTCTTAACAATTTAATTCATTACAATTATGAAGGTGGCTCCGAGTCTGACGCATGTCGTCATATTGTGTGCGTGGTTGTAGAATATACCTTACAAATGTACTCAAAAAAACTCAGGATTAACACAATGGGAGATCGAGTGAGCGAGTTGAGATTGACTAGTTTCAATTCCCGCTATTTTGGCTGATGTTTTATTGAACAGTCAACTATGTTCATAAATTAATTAATTAATTAATAATTTGACCTTGTTTTAACTCCTCACACCCAGTGCGGACAAATAGTTACCCATCTTTCACACTTAGCCTTCGTACAATTGCATTTTCTATAGGTGTGTGTCGCTGCTTTAGAATTTTTTCCGTGAAGATCCTGCTTTGTTCTTGAATAGAACATCAGATTTTACGTAATTTAAATTCATTTTAAGTGCATATTTTTATTATATTTATTATGTTCCTGTTTATAACATATGTATTTAGTTATACATCTATATAATTAATTATATATATATGGTAATTGTTCAATTATTTTTAATCAATAAATGAGTGTAGTTAACGTGAAAGAAATGAGAATGTGGTAGACATGTTTAAAAATTTTGAAAATAGCAAATGACAATTATTGGCTTATTATTTTGTAATTAATTATTATTATTTTTTAATTAATTAGTGTTTATGTTTTAATTGAGAATTTAAAATGAATGTACATATGTATATATGTATACATATATTACTTATACTTGTTTGCATTATTCTTACTACTTCTTTTATACTTTGATTTTGCATTTTTCCCATATTTGACTGTTATTGTTGCTTCTGTTGGTTGTCCGACCATATAAACTTTTGCCTTGTGTTTGTATCTATGTATGCGTCTCTTACTGTAGCATTTTGGAAAACAAAATCAGGTTCGTAGTCGCGACAATGCATTATCGTAACCCCATCCAATTTTGCTTAATTATCGTATAAGTAAGGACAATGTCGTCTTCGATTTTCTATTAATTGTCAGACAACAGTCACTTCTGTCGGACGAACAAGCCAAAGAAGTTGAGCAAATACTCAACGTGTCGCCGAACGTGGGCGTAGCTGTCGCTGCCGTTGTTGCCACAGCGACATCTCCGACCAGCATTAAGAATCTCATCGAGGAGTCCCCAGCGTCCAACGTAGTAACAGTGCCGACCCAAGTCTGTCAAGTGGAGCAAGACATACAAATTGCAGCTGTGCCTGTTATTGTAAAAAAAAAGAATGAGGCAATTGAAAATCCGGAGGAACAGCCGGTAGAAGACGACTTTGATTCGGACGACGTAGAGGCTGTGAATGTTGTTGGCTTTGGACATGCGGTGTCCACAACTGCTTCGTTAAATGCTACATTCGTTAAGGCGGATAGTACTGAGACAGATACCACCACAACAACTCCGTCGACTGCAACAGCATCGACTACGCGTCATGACGATGACGAACCTGAGTGGCTACGTGATGTGCTCGAAGCACCAAAACGTAGCCTAGAGAATCTTCTCATAAACACAACACATCGAGAGGAACTTGAGAATGGATACGACGCTACGGAACTGTTGACAGAAGGTAAACATTCCGAGTTAAATCACACCTATGTGACTGGTGAATCACTACACGAATCAATTGTGTCTGTGGAGTCCACGCAGTCAGATGCAACGTTCAATCAAACAACCACCATCGATGACAGTATCATCTCCAGCAAACACAACTCTACCTATTCGTTAGCCGATGTTGAACAGGTATCGAGTTCAATTTTGAGCACTGGTATTACTGATTTGGATGATAGTCAGTACTATATACCAGAATATCCGCCGGTTAGGAGCAAGGAGGTTTTAGTAGAAGCGGGCGTTCATTATTTTGAAGATGGCAACTTTTGGATGGAAGTTCCAGGTAGGTTAAGCTGTCTTGAAAAAGTTTTGTCTTTGCTATCAGCACTAATCTTGTTATTTTCAAACTTCTAAAGGTCTGTTAGACTTTGACGATGACGATTGTTCCTATCCTCCCATCACAGTCCGAAAGAATCCAAAGGTCCGATTCAGCTCTGGCCCAATACACGTCTATTCAACGTTCTCTGTGACTGACTATGATCGCCGTAATGAAGATGTCGATCCAGTGGCCGCGTCGGCCGAATATGAACTGGAGAAGCGTGTCGAAAAGATGCATGTATTTCCAGTTGAGTTAATGAAAGGCCCTGAGGGTTTAGGTCTCAGCATCATTGGAATGGGAGTTGGTGCCGACGCTGGCTTAGAAAAACTGGGCATATTTGTAAAAACGATTACAGATAATGGTGCAGCAGCTCGTGACGGACGTATACAAGTAAGTAAAGTTTATCTAATACAATCTTTATATCATATTAATTTAAAATTTTGATTAAAGGTGAATGATCAGATTATCGAAGTAGACGGCAAGAGTCTTGTGGGCGTTACGCAAGCTTACGCAGCTTCAGTATTGCGCAATACTTCCGGTCTAGTCAAATTTCAAATTGGACGCGAACGTGATCCCGAAAATTCAGAAGTTGCCCAGCTTATACGGCTAAGTCTGCAAGCGGATCGCGAAAAAGAAGAACGTATTAAACGGTAAGTCTATATACATATATGAGAGAAATTGGTTTATTTTTGGAGTTAACCTTTGTTTTTATAGTCAACAAGAAGAGTATCTCCGTCGCACACTCGACTACTCCGAGGACTCTACCCAACCAGTTTCGGCAAATTCCAGTGTCTGCGAAGGACCGTCCAGTCCCGTACAAGTCGAGCATCCAATGGAGGTCGAGGCCACACATTCACAGGAGGTTGAGTCGCTCAAACGGCTCTTACAAGAGGTATGTCCCATAAAAAATTTTATATCCACACTTTATTTGCAGTTGTGCTAAAATCGTGTTCTTTTTCTCTCCTTTTGCTGAATTTCAAAATTTGTTTGTACTACGCGGAAATTGAAACACAGCATAAAGCGGTAATTGGTTTAAAGAAATAAAGTCTTAAGAGAAACAAAATTTTTAGTTGATCACACATCGCCAATTTTCATGTTACATTTAGATTTAAGTAAATTTGTTAAATATTTGTTCTTGTAAAGTAGCTTTACAGTAGTTTTGAGGATAGATCCTTCTTTTTGCCTGGTATCAGTTTGCATTAATATAAAAAAATTTTTAATTCTTGACCTTTTTAGTTGACTTGTTCATCCTTTTAGAGCATAACATATACCGTGAGCTAAAATGCCTTTTATTTATTTTTATTATTTACTTATTTATTTATTTTTTTTATTATTTTTTTTTCTCATATAGCGTGAAATGGGTTGCATGGTAAAGGAAGAAATTATTCAAAATCTTAAACGAAAGGTTTGTTGTTGCAATATTATTTCTATTATTGGTTGTTTATTAATATTATATCAATTCATTGCACACTAAGAAGTATCAACTAATACTAATTCTGACCTTTTACTTTCTTCACCTTTAGTTGGTGAAGCTCGAAACAACAGGCAATGAGAATGAACTTCTGAGCGAACGGTTGCGCCAGAGTGAGCGAGAATTGGGCAATATTAAGAAGGAAGCAGCGAATCTCCAAAATATGCTGCAACAGTCACAGGCACAGTATATGGCGTTGGATAAGAAGTACAACAAAGCAAAGCGACTGGTGCGCGAGTATCAGCAACGGGAGCTGGACATGTGCCATCGCGAAGAGTTCTATCAGCAGTTACTACAAGAAAAGGATACAGAGTACAACGCGTTAGTGAAAAAACTTAAGGATCGAGTTATTAATTTGGAGCACGAGCTTCAAGAAACACAACGAAAAGCTGGTTTTCCAGTGGTATTGCCATATGACAGCGCCACGCTAAAGCTTACTCCCCAAATGATGCGTAAGACGCCACCAAAGCCTCTCTTTCATAAGTTGGAAACAGAGCTGTCCGATACGGAAATCTCCGATCTGTCACCTGATGGTGATGGAGTCAAAACGGCAACCGTAGAGCGAAAAGTTCCTATTAAGGACGAACTTGACGCAGCCGTGCCACAGCACGAACTCCTGGATAATTCTGTAACCAAGACCAAGATTGAGTTGGGTGAGTAACTGATTTAAATACTCTTCATCCGCTGCTCGCACTTCATCAATTTGTTTTTTTTTTTTTACTGTGCGAATATAAATATAGTTGAGTTTTGCAATGTTTCGTGATGTAATTTTTACGCTTTGTCTTTGTCCTAAATATTTTGTTATTCTTTTTTATATCTTTCTCTCTCCCAACCCATTTTCTATATCTCACACTTTCTTTTTGTACATTGCTGCTGTCACCTAATTTGAATTGTGCTTGCGCTTGTGCGTGCTCGTGTGTGTTTCATATTTGTTTGTTTGTTTGCTGCGCCTCTTCACAACTACAAAACACATAATATATATTGAAAATGAAACATAAAACACTCGCACCATATAAAAAAAATCTAAACCAAAGCCTCCCGTGGTGGTCTAGCCAATCGCCAGCTGCCATCGTCGAATGTGTCCAATGGCAGCAGTAGTAATACCAATGGAAGCAACGAATTTCTGCTTAATGGCAACTTGTGCAAGCGCAGTAGAAGCAATAGCCGTAGTTCGGACTGCACTCTGGATGACAGCGAAGAGGAGGAGGTCGAGCTGGAGCAGACTGCTCTTTTGTTGCCAACGAACGCGTCTACTGGCCATGATACCATCAGCCTTTCAAACGGCAATTCACACCTTTTGGCTAATGTAAACAATTTACTGCACAGCCATCCACCAGCTTCAAATGCGGTTATTGGCACAGGCATTGTCCCAGCTTCCAACGGACATGTTGGAACCACAACTGCCATATTGCTTAATTCGACTTCGTCGGCTTCGTCCAGTTCATCGAATCAGTCGACAGCGCGCGAGGCTCAAATCAATCAGCTATACGCTCAGGTTCACAAAGACCCTAGCAAGCAACAGCAGCAACAACACCAGGCATCCAGTTTGTTTAAGAATGTCCTGGGATCACCAGCAGATTCAGGAGGCGGATTAAATGACTTCCATCGAGGAAGTATGACAACCTTTGGCACTGCCGGTGGGGGAAGTGCCAGCAATCGCGATCTCAACAGCTCTTACGACTCTATAGTAGGCTCTAACGATAAGCTAGCAGAGAATGATCAAGGCGAGAACTGGATGTATCCAAGTCGACGGCGTGTGGCCCCCAATGGCAGCAAGCAGTCGGGCTCTAGTTTTACAGAGCAGCTTAATCAAGCACTGTCCGATCGTGAGAGGTGGGTGATAATACACACACACTTAGCACTTATTGTTATACGTTCGAAATTTTGCAGGCGGCTTGGGGACGGCTCCTCCCGCCACTCGAGCGACGATTACACGGAGATTAACAAGAACCAAAGCGCCGCAGCTATCAACTGCAAGACGCTGATCAATGAGATTCGCCAGGCGGTTAATGAAGCACAGCCAAAAGGTGAAATACCGGTTTTAAAAGCGTATCTTTACTATCCTCCAAAAAACAAACTCACCTCTCTCCGTAATCACTTATTAATATTATAAGAACTATTAATTCATGTGCACATAAAGCCATTTACATACCGTTTGTTGTTGTACATATCAGACTGCTGTTATAATTAACTGTTAATAGGCGTTCAATAGTTAATACTTGTGCCATCTCATTAAATCAATCCCATGTACTAAATTGTTATACGGCTATAACCATTCACGTATTTTATACTCTTCTATTTTTCTATTAACTATTAACAAAAATTGTTTTGTCTCTATCTTTTTTTCTTTCTTCTCTACTTTCTTGCCACTAACACTAACACTAACAAAAACGTTTTGTAAATCGTTAAAAGTTAAACAAGTTGTTCCGCAATCGCTCTCTCCGCCCGGTACAGTGCCCTGGCAACAACAACATCATCAACAGGCGCTCACGCAGTCGGCGCATGCTACCGGGCCACCGTCACCTACCAGCATGTCTTCGGGGTGCTCCTCTCCTGGATACTCACCCAGCCGGACCCTGGATCTATCTGGCTCAAGTTCTAGTTTCTCGGACAGAAAAGCGGCTGCTGCTTGTTACAATTATAAAGGCGGCCCAGTACATGAATGGACCAAGGAGCAGGTAAAGTTTGATCCCTATAAAATACTTATCATATATATAAAATAAAATTCGAAAACTTATAATACACAGGTCGGCCACTGGTTGATGGGCATTGAGCTAGAGCGTTATATACCTGTCTTCAAAGAGCACAACGTGGAAGGCGGCGCTCTCCTCACTCTCGACTCAAAGGACTTCAAAACTTTGGGTGTTTGCGGTGACGATAAGAATCGGTTGAAAAAACGGTTGAAAGACCTGAAGGCGAGCATTGAAAAGGAGCGCAAGGACATGGAGCGAGAACGTCGTGAACGCGAAAAGGCCATACGCAAAGCCGAAAAGAAGGCGGCCAAAAAAAAATAGTTAAATTCTTAGTTTTAAGCAACAAAGTAGCCAAAAACCCAACTATATATGCATACTATGCACTTAGATTTATGCACTAAGATCTATGCATACCACAACAAATGCGTTTATATATATATTTCTAGAAATATAACATATATATATACAAGTATATATTTAGTGGTTAAATTTATAAAATAACAAAAAAAAAAAAAATATTAATTATTTGTACAACACATACATCTGTAATACGTACTACATTTTAACTTATTTATATTAATGCAGCATAGACTTATTTATGAGTTCTTCTACAAAATAAAAAATTGAGAAAATACAGCAAGCAAGACATGGTCAGGGATGAAGTACGTACATTGATACAAAAACGTCTATCCTGACTGTTCTATAAATCTAAGCCCTAAAAGCAGGAAAAGTTATCGAAATCAAAACATAAGCACACACCAACACTGAAAAAAAGCTAAACAAGAGGAAGCGTTGGACTGACTGATTTTTATGAATTATTTATAGGAAAAAGCAAGGAAATCTTATGGATTAATAAAAGAGGAAAAGCTACAAAATAGTGAAATGTAAAAGTCAAGAACCACTTGAATTGAAAACACAACACGAAAAATCGTACGACTAGCACACTTAAGGAATTCGCTGAATAGACTTGAAGCAGCCTTTAAGCTGCTTTGACTAAATTTATTACATACGTTTAACAGTAAAATAACTAATAACTTATCTAATATATATTTGTAATTATTAAGTTAATTGCAAAAGGCTACACAAACATAAATTTATAAAATGTTTCGTGTTCTTTGTTTTCAATAGCAATTACCTTGTGCAATTTTAAGATTAGCATAACTTTACAATATATCTCGATAATATATAACAGCAATTGCATTATATTTGCCAAGATAGTGTACGTAATATGCCTCAACATTTGCTAAAGTATTCATATTTGCTTAATTATATGTTTTGCAAGCCACTTAAGTACTTAAGTCACAAACCAATATCGATAAGCGCAAAATGTAAGAATATCGATTGTGTTAAGATCATAAGATTAAGAACGCAAGTATGTCAGGAAAAAGCTAGTGCATACATACATACATTTGCATAGAAATATGAGTTCTTCCGGCTATTTATCATTATGATTTAAAGTGACTGCAGATTATTATTATTTTTACTTTTGTATAAATACATCTAGTTGATATATTAAATATATATGTTTAACATAACGTAAATTTGAATATTCTTATGCCTATTTGGTTTCCTGCTAAATTTTTTATCTCTTGCAAAACAAATAAAAAATATTTTGTGCTAACACCACAAAATTTCAATACCGAATCACAAATGTCCACACCACTTACAAATATTTTAATTACATTGATATTAGATTGATAAATTAATAAACACAAACATTTGTCTCCTATTATAGAAACCCGCTTGTATAGACGACCAACAATTCTTGAGATTTTTAAGATATTATTTATCATCATCTGAACTTTACATCGAAAATCTAACCAACCAAGCCATACTTTTTTTTATATAGTATTAATATTTTAAAGTAAAAACAGCTGAAAATTCATAGTCTGAACCAATTTTTGGTTCATTTATTTGGAAAAGGATATTTTGAAATACTCATAAACACATTCGTGCCTTTGTCATTGCAAAACCGTCCCATAAAAAGAACTGTTGAATCGTCTTCTACTTCTACCCATTTAGAACTAAACTTAAATCAAATATTATTTTATTAACTGAACTGCCAAATTCCTCTGAACAAAAGGTTTATTTAACAGTAACATTTAAAGATTCTTCCACATCAGTATTTTTAATGTATTATTATTATTTTTAATGTATTAGTTAAAAGTGGTTTTTTTTAATTATGTGCGTTCTGACTAATTATATAAGTGATCAATTCAATGCAGTCTTAATTGTTTGGGGATTTAGCAAAAGGTCTGGCCAGCGGAAATATAATTTGCTTATTGGATTATGTTTTGGTTTTTTTTTTTGGAATGTGCAACACTTGAAATTCAATTTGTATTAGGAAAGAAATTTAAAAAAAAAATAAACAGAAAACAATATAAATGCAATCAAAATGGCTACTTTAACAATCTAAATATATCAAATAAATTGAAAATCCATAAAAATAATTAATAATATGAAGTATACGTTTTGCTACTGAGCTAACGATTTATAGATAAAACTCAGAATAAAATAAACCGAAAAACAATTGTTACGGCCAATTTTACTGGATAAAAATATCAAGCACAGAAAGCAGGTATCTCAGTAAAGATTTAAAAGAACATTTGCAGTTCTCTGAGTTCTTATCTTACTTTTTAAGCCACAAAATGTTAAATTATACTGTGGGCCAGAGTAAAGCAAATACCATCTGTAAAGGCATTTTATTATCTGCAGATATGTGCACGGTATGCGAAATGATGAAGAAGAGGACATGTAGCACCTGTAGAGGCGTATCATTACCTGCAGAGATGTATACGTAATGATAAAGAAGAGGACATGTAGTGAAAATTGTCCAAAGGACTTTGATTTACAACAACATCGAAAGAAACAAGAAACAGATGTATCTTAAAGTCTTTTGTATTACACAACCTTTTTGGAGTTTTCTTGTCTTTTTTTTACAAAGATTGAGTCAGCAGATAACTACTAAAGAAAATCTGGTTTTGGAATGTTTCAATGCAAGCGGAAATTTTTTCTTATCTTGGAAATTTTCCATGCTCATCCCATTTTCATCGATATATCGCTACCTGCAAAATTGAAATCATATCGGAGCAACTGTAAATCTAAGTTTGAGTATTTTTAAATTTATTTGTTTAATTATAATTTCAACAATAAAGATAATAGGATTATGAATTGTGAAATTTAAAAAGTAAACTGATTTATGTATTTCATATGAGTTATATTAGTCTTTGTGCAATACGATGTCTTGAGAAAACTACACAATACAATCCGGAGAATGATAAGCCTCTCCATTTTAAGTTGCAAGCGTGTTTTCCAATCAATGCACAAAGGCTAATAAAGTTGTTTACTCTAAATGCATGTCAGATGTGGCGTGGAAATATTTTCCTTTCGCGTATACCCCCCTCGAATTTGATTAAATAACCCTGGAAATTTCAGTGTGAAAGATAATTAATATTACTGGATGAATGTTTGTTATTTATTTATTCGTTAGCTGTTGCCAGGTAATACAAACTGCTGCTCAGATTATATAGGGGCTATTATTGCTGTCTTATCAGCAAATCGAACGATTTCATCATTAAGTAAAACTAGCTGCGTTGATTTAAAGCACAGCTTTTGATAAGCGCGAAAATAAATTTAAAAAAACTGAAAACATTCAACGAGCGTCATGTTTACAAAAATGTTTAAAAATAACGCGAAACACACAGTTTGTTTTTATGTCATGAGCTCGTGACAAAGCTGGGGCTTAGATTTTTTTTACTTAATATAAAAACATAACTCAGTTAAGTCACAATCAAAAGACAAACGGATTTACGAATTTTCTTTGTTTTGTTTTAAATATTTCATACAGTTAGGCACTTACAACGTGACCTTTGGCATGTTTAAGTGTCGCAATACAATTTATATTATTATTTCTATTAGTAATTCATTATAATCTTATCTTGCGTTTTATAATACTCTGGTTAATAGCGCGCATATATGTGAGCAACTTTTAATTGGTGATATCAAAGGCAATTTCAGAGCCTTAATTAGGTTTATCAACTTTCTTATCTGATGGGAGGCCTGTTTAGGTTTATTTTCTTTTAGTTTGTTGTGTCTTCAGTTGTTATTTAGAAATTTACGAAATTTACGAAATTTTGCCCAATTGAATCAGTTAAGAGTTCGATTCCGGTTTATGCTGCTGACGTCGTTGAAACTACAATAACAACAAAAAGAGCAAGAGCAGCTCCAATCTTAAATTGAATATTAAACAATAAACGCTGGCAGAGCCGCACACGGAGGCAGGGCAGACACCGAGACAGCGCAGTGGCGCCGCCAACGGCAACGCCAGCTGCGATGTCGACGTCAGTCGGCGGCGGCGGTTTAAAAGGTGAGGCGTCGCTGACGACGCGGCTCAATTATCAAAGAACACTCGAGGAGGCAACTGGAAATTAAGAATTTGAATCGCGAAACGTGTAATCACAATAAAGGAATACTATAAAAAATCGCGGCAATAACGAGATAACAATAGAAATTCCAGTTTGTTGAATTAAATTAGTTTTGATTTGTTTTTAATAAATTTGCAAACTGATTATCAATTTGCGCATTGTGAAAGTTTATCGAAATAAATAAAACATTAGCATAATTTTTGTGAGCTTGACATCTTGTGCAAAGTTATAAACACTCTCTTATCAATAAAAAAATACGAGCTCGAGGGGCAGCTGCATCTCAGAATGACGGGATACACTTCAAAGAACGACGTGTCAACGAGCAATGGCAATCACAACAACAATAGTACCGGAAGCAATGCACTCAAGCCAGCTGAATATACCGCACAGGAGAACCACACGTAAGTTGGTACATCCGAATAGCGGGACGACCGCCCAGCAAAAATCGATCTTAATCGATTCATGTTAAAGGCCTTAAACGAGTTAGGAGGCTTTGATTTTATGTCCTAGTTCGGTTTTAAAGTGTTTATACAATATTTGATTTTTCATGGCCAGATTTATTTTGGACTAGGTACAAAAATTGAATAAATTTGTATGACGCTGACTCTGCCTTTACATCAGCCCATCGTATATCTGATCAGTAATAAACTCTTCGGTTTCGGAATGTGTTCACGCGATTGCTGTTCGGGGAAGGGGGGCTCCAATAGGCAGGGTAATGCTTGCGTCGAAAAGAAGAATGGAAAGCCCGATGTCGAAATTATAGTACCAACACCTCAAAGTTTGCTGTAAGTGTATGCGTCAAGGAGCTAAAGGACCTGAAACGTCAGGCAAGGTTGTTCTTCAATTGTTCACTTGTCTTCAAACTCTTATCCCGACTTGGATATTTTAAAAGATATATCTAGTTATGTTTGCGTTAGCTAGCACACATTTCTCTCCTAAATTGAAACCAGTGATTATCCCTTTCGATTTACCTAAATTTCAACGATGTGTAGTAACGATTGCTGCTCAAATCCCTCGGGGAAGGCCGGGGACAAGACGGGTCTCAACAAACCGAGCAGCAAGCCTATAGTGCCAACAGCTCAGAGCCAGCTGTAAGTGTGGTCTCAAAACTTTTATAATGTATATATATATATATATATTTGAATGACAAGCGCTACTGAACTGTCCTTGATCTTGCCGCTGATATTAGAAGTCCGCAGATAGTCGCCGAAGCCAAACATAAATTGAGACATTCTTTAATATGGCTGGGTTATCAACTTTCGTTGCGGAGGGTTGATCATTAAGTCGAGTCGAGTTAAGAAACCATCTTCAATCTGCATGCAAGATTACGAGAGCTCATTGACGTTGATAATTATTACGGGTAGAAATGCTATTGCCCCCGAGCGATATGGTCGGACCCAGCTTTAGCGCCTACTTTAAGTAACAGTTGAATAACATGCTTTGCGCCTATTTTTTCGTCAATTGTGTATGCTATTTGTTGACCCAGTTAAATAGCTTTACTTGTTAGTCTTAGTAGTCTGGATTAGCTGACAAAAATGGGTGTGTACCGGTCTTGACATAGGCCTTTATCTAACACTTGTTCTTATGTTGTGGGCTATAAATTAGCTAATTGACAATATACAATTGGTGTTGATAAAGTTTTTTTTTTTAATCTGAATTGTGTTCAAACAGGTTTATTCGCAGTTTTGCGTATTTACATTTTTATTTTTTCAAACAATTAACTTCACATTCGAAGATATCGCGTGGATGCTCACTCACACATATTCACTTAACATAGCCGGTTTTCAAAAACTTAACCATAAAAAATTTAGATTCAGCAAACTTACAAATTAAATATTATAATTTTCTTTTTTATGACGTTTACATGTGCTCTGTAAAACTTGTTTCTGTTTTTTCTATAATTGTTCTAATATTCGCGTTCCGATTTTTATTTGTAATAAAAGCTTTTTCCAGATTTCAGTAGCTTAGCTCTTCATTGAGAGTTAACCTGTAGTCAGTGCTCAGTGCCCTAACCTTATGACGCCTTTTATTGCTTTGAGTATGTGTTAGGTGACTTTCGGGAAAACAGTATTTGACAGTCTTCTGGTATCAGCTTATTTTTGAATTAAGCAAAACTTACTTTATACTTTTAAAACATTTGCAGCACCAGTGGAATACGTATTCAATGCTCCCTTACTCCCGAAGAGTTTCGGGCTGTACGCGTGATGAACGAAGACACGTTTGTAGACCAATTTCTTTTTGATGTGCTATTTGTTCTTTGTGTGTGTGAAAGTGTGTGTGCACCACCCACCACCTGAGCATAAAATCGTGTTATCTTGTTCGTATCATCACTCCACAAAACATGCATTTCATCAAACTAATTATAATTTGTATCTTCTTCGATAAGAATTATTTAAACTTGTCTGGAAGCTATGTCCCAGTTCACTTTTTTTCGTTGTTCCACAACAGACACCTTTCAATGTACTTGTCCTTTTTGAATTTGTTATATCGAATTTGTTACCAATAAATAATCAATATTTTATTTACAGGTATCCCTATGAAGTCATTCAGGAGATTGCCGACTTCATTGTGAAGGGTTCGGGAATAAGACCGAAAATTGGCATTATCTGCGGTTCGGGACTTGGGTCTCTCGCCGAACTTATTCAGGAGGCCAAGATCTTTGAGTATGAGAAAATACCAAACTTTCCCGTATCCACAGTAGAAGGGCATGCTGGCAAGCTTGTGGTCGGTACGCTGGAAGGCGCTAATGTGATGGCCATGCAAGGCCGTTTCCATTTCTACGAGGGCTACCCTCTGGCCAAATGTTCGATGCCGGTGCGCGTGATGAAGCTCTGTGGCGTAGAGTATTTGTTTGCCACAAATGCGGCGGGGGGCATCAATCCCAAGTTCTCAGTTGGCGACATAATGCTCATGCACGATCACGTTAACATGCTGGGCTTCGCTGGCAATTCTCCACTACAGGGTCCCAACGATCCACGCTTTGGGCCCCGCTTCCCCGCCCTTGTCAACTCATATAACAAGGATCTCATCAACAAGGCGATCGAGATAGGCAAAACTATGGGAATTGAGTCGAATATGCATGTCGGTGTATATTCTTGCCTTGGTGGACCAACCTACGAGACTATTGCCGAGCTGAAGGCTCTTCGAATGATGGGGGTAGATGCAGTGGGCATGTCCACGGTGCACGAAGTCATTACGGCTCGCCACTGCGACATGAAGGTATTCGCCTTCAGTTTGATTACTAACAAGTGCGCGATTGAGTATAGTGACAAGAAGGATGATGAGGCCAACCACGAGGAAGTCATGGCTGTTGCCAAAAACAGACAGAAAGCGTGCTGTGAGTTAGTTTCCCGCCTTATAGCGGAAATTCAAAAGGGATCGTAGACTAACAGTACTCAGATGGACATCTGGAACTTTTCGCATTTATCACCTTGGTTGGTTATAAAACTATTTTTTACAAATCCTAGATCCTGTTTTAAAATTAACCGTATAAGATAAAATATAGATACTTAAATATAAGCTTATACTTAATAAATTCTTGTTTAAGAGCGTGGAATTAAACTACAATCTCCGACAAAGTTGTAAAGAGTTTTGTCAAGAATGTGAGATACGTCACTCAGCTTTTAAACACAATTCTACTTGATTAGAAGCGTTGCAGAGGTCGCTGCATTAGCTGACGTTCTGCCAGAACACTGGGCAACCTCGCGATTCTAATTATTATAATGTCAAAACTTGGCAAAGTCGTAAGGGAAGTAATGGTACTTCTCTTTATTATGTTGTTGTTCATGGCAAAAAATCTGGAGACCTGGCTACAGTGGCCTACCTCCTGACAACGGTCTGCACAAAAAGTTTCTGATTTATCACATTTGGATGTCTTCAGCTGATGGCCTAAATGTTTGTGCATTACCGACAATACACGAAAATCGAGACACATTGCACAGATACTGCATTGAAGGTTACACTGTGATCTACTTCATCCATAAAGCTTCACGGGTGGTCTATTTGCACGTTTTGGCGGTTGTATGTTAAAAACTCTGTAATTTAACGATTTGCCACATTTGAAATCTATTTTTATCCCTAAAAGTATGCCTCATACCGTGCTGTATTTTTATTTAATTATCAATTGCAATCATTTGATCCCTAAAAGAATTTCTCATATTCCGTGCTGAATACTTTATTTTATTATCAATTTGTTTATTGCTATATAAGCTTATAAAATCACAAAAAATAGGGCAGAAATTGGTTTCTTGTATCCCCAAATTACAAAATTTTCCTTGTCTTGTAAAGTCAGCGACTGGTTGATTAATTAACAAATTGTTTAAGCTTCAAAATATGGCAAATATTACAGCTGAAACTTCGAACAAAATAGCATTTCAATTTAAGCAAATTCACAATTTGTAAATTTATAAAAACCTGCGTTAATTATAAAATCAGCATTCATTAATCGAGTAGAGTATAACTGAAAGAAAGTTACATTGTTCGGATACGTAAATAAACAAAATAGGTATTAATATAATAATTGTGTTTTTGTTCAATAAAAACTACATGATTAAAAATAAAATTGAAACGTACAAAAATGCATATTCAAAAATAATAAAAACAAAAATAAATTTATGTCAATTTTAAATACAATAAAAATATAAAAACAAGAAAGCTCAATGGTAATTTTGTAATTTGTGATTGTAAAGCACATCAACTTAATAAGTACATGTATTTAAATTCTATGTTTATTGATAGCTCAGTGCAGTTCCTTTATAATCTTTGTGCCACCTGCATACATACATATATTGCTATTATCATAGGATATAAATGTGTGTAAAAAGATATTAGTATATGAATATATATATATATATATATGATGAGTGTATAAAATACGAGAGTATGTTGGGATATGCGAAAGGGTATGTCGTGCAATAGCTTCAAGTAGTTCTGATAGAATACGTTGTGTCCGTACGTATACGTAATTTAAGATTGTAAGAAAATATTTGGTTGCAAATATAAGTATTTGTGATTGCGTGTACTTATGAGTCTATATGGTCACATAGTTGTAGTTATTTAGAAGAGCCCACGCTCTTTCTTTAGCTTGGTTTGCTTCCACACAGGCAACTGATCGAACTCAGACCGACTGACCCCGAGCGCCTCCTGAAAATCATTAGTGTTTAGGTACAGCTCCAGACGTGTGGGCTCAATACCCTCTGGTAGTGGACGCGACTTAAGCACCTCCAGCGGGTACTCGGTTTGTGTCATTTGTGCGAGCATATCACTGATGGATGCGATGACATCAGTGCGACCATCCTGAAATAGAGTAATACTCATGTAATGTATAAATATAAAGTAAAGTAGAGAACATTCTTGCCTCGAGGTTAATTTCACGAACATCCTTGCGCTCAGACCAGCCCGGAAATAATGCTTTGAAGGCTAACGGCTCCAAACCTGCCCAGACAACATGGCCCTTGACCCCATGGAAGGTAACCGCCTCATTGTCGCCGTGCTTGGCACGCCAATAGTCGACGGCCGTTTCTAGAGCGGCTCGTCGCTCTGAGATCCAACGGTTCACACCCGCACGATTTTCATTGGTAGGACTGCTGCGATCCTCGGTGTTGACTGCATTCAATTAGCAGTCGATTAGCAATGTTTAATGGTTTAGTTTACTTGTTCACTTACTCTTAATGTCTTCCAAGGGCCACCAGCCCATCCACAGCCACAATTCATCCCCGTCATCTAACATGAAAATCGTCGGCTGGCGGGCATTGTACAGCTGGGTCTGAGAAAACGGATAAGGAGATTGCAAGTCCCGGCAGCGCAAAGGATCTGTCAGTTCGAGGGCCGTAAATACGCCTTGTGTGCTCGAGAAGTTAAACATCCTTAATGTGTAATCATAGCTTTTGGTGGACTTCAGCAGACTACCATAGTTGCGCATCTCGCAAAGACCAACAGCCGCCTTGAATGCAGCGCACTCGACACCCTCTTCCAGCTCCTCAACTGTTGCACTTTTGCAGCTAAATAAATCTACTGGCATCTGCTCTATCAACTGCTGACCAGTAGCTGATGCGACGGCCCGAGTGTGAGTTGCACTCTTACAGCCATGCCAAACGATAACTCGTCCGTCTTCGCCGTGTATAAGAAGCATGGAGCTCCGCGAGCGCAGCTGCCGTGCGTCGCACTGAGTTTCCTTAAAGAGTGATTCCTCTGGCAGATTGCCTTGCAGCTGGTAGAGACGCCACTCAGCTCGCCTGGCGAGGCACTCTACTTTGCGGCCATGATGATGCCAAAACTGACGGAAGAGTCGCATAAAAGCGGTACTCTCATCACCCTGCGCAACACGCACCTGGGCGCCCTTTTCCTTATCCAACTCAACGGTAAGAAGTGCTGCGGCACCCTTCTCATTAGCACTCGAGTCCTCGCCCTGCCACGTGAAGTAGACGCATCGATCGCGACCAACAGTGCTGCGATTAGACACCTTGCCGCTAAGTTCTCTCACTGTCACTGAAATCTGGTAGTTCCATCGTACAATATAACTCTCCGTGGAGTAAAAGTGTCCATAATTCTCGAGCGTCTCAGCCGCATCGAAGTTAAACTCGTGTATCTGCCATTTTTTTGTAGATTTGGTGATAATGTCAAAGTGGCGCATTGTGTCATTGTCGTAGTAGAAGTTGCCACGACCCAAGTTCGCTTGCTCCAGCACAAGATTGGGTTCCTGGTATGGTTCACCCTTGTGCAGAGCTGCACCGTTCAGCGCGCGCACTGCTTGGACACCATTTGCCAGATAGTCCTTCTCGAGGTCTTCGCGCTCCAGTTCCGGCCAGTCGCTAAACTTCTCCTTGAACAGCACTGTCTCCATATTTTGCGTGATCTTTCCCAGAACACACCATTCTGGACGTTGAGAGCATCGTTTGGCGTACTTTGTACTGTCGCGTCTGCCCACGATTGTTGCATAATTAATCGGATTGAGATAACACTGTGCGTAGTCTGCGGCATCCGGGGCATCAAAATACTCTTGGGCAAGACGCATGGTCGCTCGCTTGTCATCCGTGGACGCATTTTTACCATTCCACACGTATAGCTCGCTGCCAAAGTCAAAGACAAGCACCTTGCGGATATCCAGCATCTCAACTTTGGGAATGGATCCCCAGTACTTGTCTAGGGGCACAAGCACATCGTTTTGAAACTCGTAGATCTTGTTTGTCTCAATTAGACTGCTCTCGAAAACCTCATCCTCATCCGCATGGCCACAGTCAGCGATTACCGATTGCTGTAGTTGTTGTTGTTGTTGCTCCTCGGATAAGCCTAGAAGCGACCAAAACTGGCGCCATTCACGCTCATTTACGTACTTGGCATCGGTGAGTATTACCTCCTGTGTGGCAGTGCAGCCCAAATCCTTGTTCTCTAAGATGGCAGCGCAGATCTTCTTGCTTCGCGAGATCTCAATGACATTGGCAAAAGAGCCCACATACCGGAACAGTTTCGATCCAGCGATCAGAATGAAACAGTCCCCGCGATTTAACGATACCTGATTAGGTGCAACCAGACGCGTTTGGACATGGGTGCGTCCTTTGACATGCAGCAACATTAATTGCTTGTAGGGCACCCACATTTGTTGCAACGGCAGTGACGAAGACTTCAGTGCCACTGACTTGAAGTCTTCGATGGATGCCAGCCCTGCAATGGCTTCTGCTGCCAAGTTGCTGCGCTGTCCACCTACTGCAGAAGCACAAAAACAGTATTAGTAGGTGTCCATGGGGATATATTATAATAAGCATAACTTACATGATTCCAGCTTAAGGCGTCGCAACTCGCGCTCGGCAACTCCCGTCTTCAGCTCTGTGTACTCCGAGCAGATGTCACTGCGTGCAGCCAATGTCTTGAGGGGATTGCGTGCGGGTCGACGGCCTTTGGGACCCTGAATGATACGCTTGTTGACCAGACTGAGGAACGACAGGGGAAGTCAGGCAATTTACAAATTTATTATAAATAATAATATAATATAACTGACGTACCGCTCCATGGACTTTATGTCATCGAAAGCGCTTATCTCTAACTGTGGATGCTCAGCGGCAGCTGTAGATTTGCTCTTTGTCTGCGCCGCAAAGAAGTTCTCGAAAGTCTCCTCGTCGTCCAGACGCGGCACTTGTATTCGTGCACCCACATTTGTGGCTGCCGCAGCACTCTTGTTGTTGGCCAACTCCTTATTTTGTTTTGCATTGTGGGGCGAGCTGCGGTCTCCATCTGATTCGGAGCTGCTGCTGCTGCTGTTGCTGCGACTCAACTGGAGATTCTCTTCAACTTTGACGCTCAAGCTGCGCTGTACAGTTATTGCTTTCGAAGTGGTCGTTACCATCATGGAGGGGCTCTTGGCCAGGCCCAGCTGTGGCTGATTGGCGCTACGTACCTCCAACAGAGGGCACTTCTTGGCCGAATCATTGGGCAGACGCTCGAACTGTAACTCAACTGGCGATTGTTCCTTCTTTTGCAGTCGTCCAGCGACTGTAAACTTCTTGGCATCGGTTTGCCCTAAAGAGCGGTTGAGGATTACAATTTTTTTTATTTTTATTTTATTACTGTACTCACCTATACGCTGTTTCCAGTTCTCCGAGTTAGACTTAAGCTTTCCGAGGCGGTCCGAAACTTTGCCACCCTCAAGGCTGGTGACGATTAGTGGCGACGGTGGCAACGGCTTGTCCGAAATGGCTTGGGCCAGAGAGAGGGATTCCTGTGCAAAAGAAGCAGTGGAGGACTTGAAATTAGTTACTCTTCTATCATGCGAACAGAAAGTGGGCGTTGAATGTTTAATTCAGAAAAACATTCGAAATTAACAAATTAAGCACAAAATAAAAAATGTATTTAAATGAACAAAACGCGCACATTGGCCACAAAAATGGTCATCAATCAAACCATTTTTGGTTGCTTCGGGTTTGCTAATTTTGTTTACAGCTGCTCAGACCCATGGAGCAGGTTATAAATATGGGTTATTCCCAGTTGATAGCGTGACTCATGAGCACCTCATTTAGTCTGTTGACTAGTTGGTTTGCTTAAAGGGTTTGTCAACATCTGGAAATTAGTTAAAAGCCATTTACCAGTTTCACTTTTAGCATTTTGTCCACATTTCAAATAGTAAATAAACACACACGCACACACATTCGCGACACACCTTCAAGTCAAGTGCGCAGCTTTTAGCTAGCCAGAGAATTGGGTAATTGATTAGCCAACAAATTGAAGCGCAATCGAATCTCTGGAGTTGTTTCCCGCGCGCGTTTGGATTTCTGACTAACGTACTCGACGTTTGATTACACAGCCGAAGGTGAGACTTAGGCCATCATAGTCGTATAATAGATAGGGTGACAGTGAAAGATAGAGACAGAGAGAGAGAGAGAGAGAGAGAGGGAAAGAGAAAGAGACAGAGAAAAAGACAGTGAGAGAGAAGCGCGTGCAAGTTTAGTTAAGATAAGATAAGAGACAGCTCATACGATAAACATATACCAAGAGAGGAGAGCGGAAAACGCAATAAGGCATTCGATACAGAAGCGCGAGTAGAACCTATTGTTTACATTTGTTTAGTTCCGAGCTTAGCCCGCAAATTAAGTATAAATGTATACACATATCTCTTATTTACGTTTATTTTATGAGAAAGATAACTCAAGACCCTAGACCTTATGCCTATCAGTTCCTAAGCTACAAATCATTCTTTTAATGTTATTATATTTTATCAAAGACAGTTAAGAAATTTCGATTATTTGCACTGTAATCACATGAACAGTGCAAATAATCGAAATTTCAGTTAACAGAAGGTATGTTTTGGTCAGATAACATTTCATTTCAACCTTGGTGACAGCGAAACACTGGACTTCTCCTGAAGTTGATGAAATGCGTCATCATCAGAGTGCTGCCACTACTAAAATTTTGTGTTCCACGGCTCAGCTGCCGATTCCCCGCCTGAGCCCGAGCACAAAGCAGAGTTCACGATGACTCATCGACATTCAATTTGATAAGCCACAATAAAATGGGTAACATCTACCTAAAAGGCAAATAAGCAAAACAAAGACTAACATTTCATTTGTAATGCCGAAGATTGAATACCCTTGCTGATTATACATTTTGCAAAAATATTAATAATTAGTAAATTTGGTAATAGCCCGTCTACAAATCAGTTAATTTGGAATACATTAAATATACTCTCCAAACTGAGGGAGTAGTTGACATTGAAGTTTTGCATCATCGATTTGGTTTTTATTTGGATATTTGGCTATTTGGCTATTTGGCTATTTGCCATATTTTATTGAGCTATTTGGCAACCTGTTGGAAGCTGCCACTGGACCAGCTATAGAGCCTTTAAAGCAGAGTCCCCGACAAGCAAAAACGTAAATCGTCAACAACGATTGATAGACAATAAAAACTCAATTGAACATTTTCAATTACAATTGTTGTTGTTGTTGATGAATATACTCAACGATCATTCCCTCTGCATGGTGGTTTGCCTTTGTGAGGTAATTCAGCTGATTGCTTTGCTTTGTTAGGTTAAGTTCTTTGTACTTCCAACTGATATAAGCTAATAGGTATTTGTACTCTTGCATTATAAAGCCAACACAGTTCGAACATGAAACCATTTGCAACTAATTTCATCTTTAATAAACTTGGTTTACGTCATTCTGTAGGCAAATACTGGTGTATCGAAATTATACGTAGATCGTATACTAATTGCGTATTTAAACTTTAAGAAAATAATTCAAATACTTTAATAAACCATATGCCTCATCAGATCTATCTCAAACATAGAACAGATCGGTCTGTTTTTTATTGTAAAAGTAAAACACTCTTCAAGCCGTGTGTATTATATAAGTTGGACACAACAAATTGTTTAACAAATTTCATAAAACAGCTGCACAGAAAAGCAAGCAGGCTGAAGGTGAAATTTGTTTTTTCTATTGCACACCCGACAAATACTAATTATACGAAATTCTCATTATGA
Source organism: Drosophila pseudotalamancana (assembly GCA_037075185.1). NCBI lineage: Eukaryota > Metazoa > Arthropoda > Insecta > Diptera > Drosophilidae > Drosophila > Drosophila pseudotalamancana. The sequence goes on along the minus strand of JBAMCK010000332.1, from coordinate 167,322 downwards.
TTGGTTCTGTTATAAACGATTTATTAATAAAATTATAATACGTGCACTTTGTGTTTTTAGTATATGTAGGTAAAACATTAATAATACTACAAATTCATACACAAATTGTATAATATAATCGTATACTTAGTATGTACTTGCAACATATATTAGTACTTCACATATTTGAAGGTCCCTTGAGATGATTTTTGTTGGGACTGTATTTCATTTAAAAACATTTTTTATTTAATAACTTGTTTACATCCTTGATAAAAGGAACACAATTACAAAGGCATTATTTTAATTTCTGAGAACTGAGACCCAAAATAGCGACCATGCTAGGATTTGGTTCATTAACCAGAAGGCTTCTACAAATGGGGTGGTTAATCATTTCTAATTTAAGCCGATATATACAAAAATTTTATACTAATAATAATTTAATCAATAGTTGCTGCGCACTCTGATTTTTATTTGTTTAAGTTTCATTAATTAAACAAACAAAATGCAAGTGGGAAATGCATGACACAGCCAGGGAGAAGGGGCATTCAATGGCAGAGGCGTGGCAGGGGCGTGGCATATCGCACAATAAGCACAACTTGCGTCGCTCTTTTATCGCAAATGCTTTATGTGAGTCACTGAAACAAAGGCAGTTGACAAGCTTTTGATTAGCTGTAAAACGACGAGAAGGGTAGAAGGTGGCGGGGGAGAAAGGTAATACGGGCTGAGGGTGCTCTAAAAGCCTTTTGATTCTGCACATGGCACGACTAACTGAACGAGTGAGCAGCTGATTAAGAATCTGGGCATTCAGTCTGATCTCTGGTCAGCTGTTCAGCTAGTTTCCAACTGGTGGAGAGTGGTCTCGTTTACAAAAACCGCCTCGTGCTCCTCGTTGAGGAGATCTGTGATGGAGTAGGCGGATAATGGCCTTGAAAACCTGCGCTCCGAGAGTATGTCGTCGATGCATTTTATCGGGGCCAGACTGTTGCAGTCCGCGGGCTCCTCGGCGCTGCGAGCTATGGCTTGGAAAATATCCTCCATGCTAGATTTTAGGCAAAGGGCGGGCGGCTGCCGCAGCAGCACAGGTGAAGTGGGTTCTGGAGAGCTGCACAGCGGCGATGCAGTTGAAGGCGTGGCTGAGGTGCCGAACGTGCGTCGCATAGCTAAAGGCACTGGCACCGCCATCGGTTCCCAGTCGTTCATTGTTGGCGGCATCTGTTGCTGCTCCTCCTCTAGCTCCTGCCACAGTTGCATGGCATGCTCAATGTGCTGCAGCTGTGTTGCAATGCTGCCTTTGCGCGAGGCACAGGGCGTCGACTCGTTGGACTCCTCGCTGGCGCCAAGCGTCCGAATCTCGGGCAAGACGCGGCTCACCTGTCGCACCTGTCGCGTCGCGTTGCCCGTCTCAAACATGCGCGCAATTTTCGTCACATTGTTGTTCTTGATGGATGGCAACACCACTGGCTCCTCCTTTGTCGAGGGCTGATGCCGCTTTGGATAGACTCGGGTTACGGGCTTGCGTTGTTTCTGCTTAACAGGCAACTCCTGGACATTAGCATGGGCGTGGCAGCACAGCTCTGGACCATAACAGCGATGAAATTTGTGACGATTCGCTTCGAAGTCCGAATCCGCGTAGCGCTTCATTCGCATCAGTGACTTGGGTAGCAGTGTAAGCAGCACGTATGCCACAAGTAGGTAGGGCAGGTAGTTCACCCATTGCCAGACTGTTTCCAAGTATAACAGGAAATCCTTCATTGTTTCTGCTAATATTTCTGTATCTGCTCTCTGTCAGTATTTGCCTCGACTTTCGATTTTGCGAGTATTTATTGATTGTTTCCGTTCGCAAAAAATAATAAATAGTCTTCTGATTTCTGATATCGGGTTTCAGTCTTTGATAAGCGACACTTTTACCATGACATCACGAAGCACTATACAAAGAATTGTGGAAAAATATTTTTATAATTTTATTCGAATTTGTTTTAATGACGGGACATATGCGCAACACAAAAATATTCCAAAAATAATTCAATAATATTATTCACATTTGGCAACATTTTTGTGGCACAGGCATGTCCTTCTCTTTTACACACTCACACACCTTTCGTTAAGTGCTTTCAGTAGTGATTTGCAATCAGCGGCACATTTTTATTTATGCATATATACAGAAACATATTCCAATGGTCGTTTTAGTAGCTTTATCTTGGTCTGTCATCTGATATCCCCACAAGGCTGTCTTTTATTTATTTTACAATTTTTTATTTTGTTTTCTTGATTGCGTATTTATTTATATTTTGCTTTTAGGCGCGTTTTGCATTCCGACGCACCCAGCGGTCGTTCTCTTCGGCTTCTCGTCTTAAACTTAACTGAACGACAGCGAACGTTATTCTGATCAGGTTGTGGTGCTCTCTCTGCGGACTTCGCTCTCTATTCGTTTGCCGCTCTCGCTCTCTTACTTTCGTGCTTTATGATATACGCCCTTCGTCGAGTTTCCCTGACTTCGTCGCGACGCTTTGGCTGCACTTGCGCAGTTAAGTTCTATATTTGTAGTTGGGGTCAAACTGGAGTATCTTTCTTATTTGTAGCTCTGACTGCTGAATGGCCCATATACGACCAATTCGAGTGAAAATATAATGATTAACACACTTAGTTTTTGTTATCCCTCATACGAAGCGTGTATGTAGAGCAAATTCATCGTTAAAATATTTGCATACATTTATTTATTTTAAATAGAAAAGCTGTCTAATAATATGTTTGTAATCATATGCCGTTTTGATTTCTGTTTATTTCTGTACACACAATTTTGCAAAGAGAACTGTATTTATTTTTAAAAGTTTACGTGATTTTCGATTTTGGGTGACGATTTGTAATATTCGGGTATTGCAGACAAGCGTAACACACAACATAAGAAAGTTCTCAACGGTGAGTGTGTTTATATGTGTGTGTCTGAGTGAGTCTTCAAATATGTCAACTTTTCACTGTTGCAAATGCAAATGCATATGAAAATGCCAGATAATATGACAAATATTTATTTGGTTTTATGTAATTCGTTTCCTGCTTTGCCGCATTCGACAGTTTATGCAACTGACTTTCGCAGTCAGGAAACAACTTCACATTACTTTTTATGCAATCGGAGCGAATGGAGCGTACGGGAGAAAGAGAGCGCGCATTTAACACACACGTCAGTTTTGATTTGCCGCTTATCAAATTGAATGTCAATGAAAACGGGTACCAAATACAATGCATAACAATAACAATAACAATAACATCAGCGAAATGAGTTAAGGTAGTCACACAATAAATAACTGCACAAATATTGCGAGTTGCGAAGCGCTCGCCTTGGAGTCGCGGCTCGTACTGCGGCAGCAGGCAGATCCGCAAACTATAAATTCCAATTGGCGACTATCAAAGCAGGCTCTGGAAGAGAGAGAGAGAGAGTGAGAGCTATGACAGTGTTGACGACAATGTCAACTTTTCTGTTATTTTAGCTCAGTCTCAGGCGACAGACAACGAAAGCAGACTATTTTAATTAAAGTGAGCAGAACTAAAGAGGTTCAACAGAAAGAGACATATACAGACAGACAGCGAGAGAGAGAAAAAAGAGAGAGGGAGAGAGAGCGACTTAAAAATTGCAAAGGGTTAATGCATTAAAATTTGGGCCAAACCATGAAGATCACGATCATTAATGAAAAATATGATTCATCTGTGCATCACTCAAGAATTCTTTTTCTGTACAGCCCATCACAGATGATGCAATGGCTGAAAAGTTCAATGAATCCCGAGAATAGCATGAAAAACTCGGATAAATAGCAGCGTTATCTCTCTGTCTCACAACAGAAAAACCAGAAATGTTGAAAACAAAATAATGAATCACATAAAGACACCAAAAATAATCAGCAATAAGCAGCCGACGCAGCAGCCGTTGGTATATTTGCAGTTTGTACAGATACAGATAAAAAGCGACAATCGGAGCGCATTGGATCCGACTTGCTAGTTAGAACTTTTTTTATAAGAAATACACTAACAACAACTGGCTACTGTCATTGCAAAGCTGCGTCTCGGGGAGGCATGGACTAATGAACAAGTACAGCAGAGCAGCAAAAATACAAAAGTAAAACAACAACAACAACAATCGCAACAGCGACTGAACAATACGCTGAGCATAATAAACTACTGAGAAGGCAGTCAACAGGCTACGGCTGGGCAAGGAGGGATACGCTGCAAGTATATCAAATTCACAAAACAATTTACAATAGCCAGAGGAAGGCAAAGGCGAGGCCAAGCCCAGTTCGTCGGGGCTCTAGTTGAAGGAGGGTGTAACTGTGCGGCAGATGAGCACGTTCAAGATCAAGCCACAGATCAAATGCAGCTACAGCTGGACCCACCATTGGAGGCAGCAACCCGAAGACAACTTCGTAGAAGCAGATCCAGCGGAGGTCGAGAAGAAAGGCAGCAGAGTATATAGAGTGGAATCTACAGCCCAACCCAAACACAACCCAACCCCACCATCAATCTCATCCTTTTTTATTTGATAATTGTTGTTGTGGATGTTGCTGCCGCAGTTGGAGTCGCAGCCGCAGCCGCAGCCACAGCCGCAGCCACAGCCGCAGCTGCCCACAAGATAAATTTAAAAGAAAAAAGTAAAAAATGATGGGCGAATGTAAAATGGGAGGCAGCGACTGCAGAGTACGCCTTTGGTATAGACCCACTCTATAAGTAACCACGAACTCTCGCTGGCAAAGATGACTAAGGCGATAAACGATTCGGCGACCGTGGCCTGCTAAATTGCACTACATTATTCACATTTTATTCGGTTTTCATGTAAGATCTGCTAAGTGTTCCGCTTGCATAAAGCCTAATGCCAGCTGATCGTAGACCACAACACTTTTAGATTTGGGATCAATGCCAAAAATCACAAGAAATTTTGCTGGGCAAAGAAAAATTGCAATATTAAATGTAAACCTTATATTATTATTATTATAAAATGAAAATGTATATTGGATTTTAGGACAAATAGTGAACGATAGCAATCTTAAGTACCGAAATTGGTTCAAACATCTTTATATTTTGCAAAAATTAGTTTTCAACCTTGATGTCTTCTTAATTTTGTATATGAGTTAAGCTGAATCATACTTAAACAAGTTAGTATTTTTCATTAACTTTCTTTTGACCTTGCCCCACTGTGGCAACTGGGGCGCAGGCGTCAAGTGCTTTTGAATCTAGTTTTTACTATCTTCATATGTACCTACATCTGCCAATGTAGGCTCCAAAAACGTAGGCAATACACATAATAATTTCAAAAAGCTTGAACAACAACAACTACAAGCAGAAATTCAAAACTGATTTGCCTCGTGCCCACTTCCCTTGGTTAGCTCTTTTGATCAGTCTGACATGATTTCCTCAAAAATTTCTCCCAAAAACCCGCTTCCAAATAAAGAGTCAACGGTGGCACGATGATTACGATGATGCCCAAAGAGGCGTGGCCATTGTAATTAAATGTGATTACTTGTACATTAGAGCACAGCTGACAGAAAGCGGGGCTTGGAGGGGAGAAATGTTTATACATATATTATGAATAGCCATTAGACCCGCATAATTAGAGACCCCAGCATAAGCGCTCTTAATAAGGCAAACAGAGAAAGGAGGCAAGAGAAAAAGTTCAGTCAACTTCGGCGAATTTCGATTTGAAGTTCAATTTAATTTTTGCAAGTGCTTGGACAAAATGTCACCTGGTCATAAAAGAATGGCTGGTAATTGGTATTTACGAAGCTGCTCGCAGCCGGTAAACGAAAGTAAAATGCCAAATGGGTACCAAAATTGTGTTAGCTGGATTCAGCACACATTCCACTCAGGGGGAAATGGAATATAAAAAAAAATTCGAATTGGATTTAAAGTAAAAAATCAAAATTCAATTTTGTTGTTTTTAAAATGAGACACTATGAAATATTTCAGATCGATTATTTTAGTTTTAATTTACAATGAAAAGGCAGTTTAAAGAAATATTATTTTTTTTTAGTGTGCATACAAAATTAAGTGAGAAATAGAAATAGACATAACAAAAAATAGAAGCATACTTTTAGGCAGTCGCTTGGCACCGCCACCTATCGTTAGGTAGCTAAGGCTGAAACTGAACCAGTGTTTGAGATTAAATTACAACTAACCGTTAGAGTATAAACATTTTACTTCCAAAGACCCTCGTTTGTTTGTTAATAAGAATCGAGACTTATATGTAGAGGGTTTTATTTAATATATAAAAAGATTTCAGTTTGCTTGCTGCACTCGCACTTTTCGACTATCTCTCGCTCTGCCGTCGTTTTTAACGCTTGGCTAACAGTCAGGTAAGAGAAACTAAACTGAAACTAAATTTAAGTGAGTTGCATCAACTGCGCGAATAATTACAAAATTGTTGTAAGCGACAATAAGGAAACACTTTTCACGCAAGTGCGAATGAATTTGAAATCGGTTTTCAAATGAAAAATGGAACAGTTTACCCAATGCATCCAAGGTATTCCGTTTGTGGACAGATGTAATAATTTTCAAAGTTACTTACATTGACGAAATTCTCGCGTCGAATATCGTCGACCTCATCGCGCTTGTTAACGCGCTTCTTCCAGTCGTCTTCCCCGCTCTTCTGTAGTGCTGCCAATCGCTCGGCGATGGAGCCAGTCTTGGCTATATTTCGCTGATCCGGACCCATAATCTGCGATAAGAAAAGACTGTCAGTGGAGCCACTGGAAATGTGGAGTGTGTCAAGTCAATACTCACCTCAGAGGCTTCGTGTTCTTCAGAGTATTTGTCGTGCGTTGTGCCTTCCTGCTTATCTGGTTGCGATTGGGTTGATGTGTCCGGCTTATCGGAATCTACATGACGCAACTTCACAAAGCCGCGGGCATCAAGTGGAGGGAGTTGGGGACCGACGCCACCGAGTGCTGCTATGCCCGAGTAACTTTTGCTTTTCGCAATGAGATTGCTGCAAAGACAACCGCAAAGATAAACTGTTAAAGTGTGTGCATAATGTGTGGAAATGACTAACGCGTATCTCGCGCACAAGCGTCTCATCCACGAATACCACTGACAACCGGCAACGAGCATCCAGATGGGTCTACTGGATTCTGTTAACTTTTGGGGACTTGCTCTACCCTCACCCACAATAATTCTTTCCATTCCATTAAAAGGAGAATCGTGATGCAGCGTTTTCTGCGCCTCTAATGAGCACCGCACTGAAGAGAGACCCAGAGTTTCCATTCCATAAGTCTTATTGCTTTTCCGAAAATTTACTACAGCATTCTTACACACTGGAAGCAATTGAAGCCAAAATTTCCAACCAGCTTTCTCCTCTAAGACTATAATTTACTAATGGCCATTTTAGACAGACAAATTAATTTTTGTTGTGTACAGATATAGTTGCCATTAATTGGACAATCTTTTTGTCATAAATAACTGCTGACCGAGTCGTAAACACATCTATAAAGGATTATGTTGGTGAGAGACGTATCTCGAACCCTTTCTTAAGACCTCTTGACTTGTACCCACGACTTATTTTGTAGGTAAAAGGTATTCCAAAAGTAAACAAAGCGGAATAAGTACATTTATTAATCGCATTCTGGACAAGCTATTTCGTATGGTCATTAACTAACACAATCACCTTGAAACTGTTACCGTTAAGAGTATTTTGAGTGTTAGTCAGCAAACAGATGAAGAACTAATTTTTGAGTAGATTCCGATATAGATGCTGAGCGTGAGTAACATATGTGACCTAAAATTACTTTGAAATAGCACAGTCTAGCACTTACAAATGTTTAAAACATGTGGAATAGTTTGACAGTCACTGCTAAACACTTTGTTACACTGCAATCAAGAGAGATGCGCGATCCACAGTTCCGCGAGAGAGAGTGCGAACTGAACGTGGCAAATGTCTTTACACGAATGAACGTTGCATGCAACGCCTAACAGCTCTAAAATTCATCGAAACTCAACACCTGGCTGGTGCCTGCCGCAGATTTTGCCACAGGTAAACATAAAGCACTGACAGTTAAATTGCATATTAATTTGGAAAATGTGATGGGCTATTGACAGGCACTTAAACGGGGCGAAGCAGGTCAAAAAATGTGGATGTCAGTCTGTAAGGTAACCAGGTGCACAGACAGGGATTCTTCCTAAAGGTGCACCTTGTTAGTTCGGCTAACTATTCCACAATTATACAAATTCAGAGAATTCAGGGTTTGGCATTCAAATAAATTGTGGGCCAACATCCGAAGTTAGGAAAGTGGCGCTCAACGAAGCGTCTCAAATAGAATAAACATGCATAATTAATTGGAAAATACAAAAATTGACTTTGTTTAACCAACAACTTTTAAGTTCGCAAAAGAAAAGATCAGCGCGAAGTGCTTTTGATTTCTTTCAGTGTGACTCAAAGAAAAAGCGTAGTTAATAGTTAAATTGCATGCAGTCAAGGCACAATCGAAAAGTCTCGCAATAGATAGGCAGTTGAGTCAAAGGTCAGAGTTCAAGGCACGCGAAGGTTTTTTTCAGGCAGCTCCTTTCGCTTCGAGGCCTTCCTTTGTTGATACACTTAATGTACAAATTGCTATCGAAACAATTTAGCGTTCAATTAGCTTGAGTGGCGAGCTATAAGGTGTGGTCTGATAAACCCGTCATATCACCCACCCAACCAGCTCAAACACGTTTCCATTGCCTTGTTCGGATTCCTAATGAAGCTGTGGAAAATTGTGAAAATGGCAAAAGCTAAACGCTATAAATTGCATCATTTGTTCGAATAGCTCAGGGCTCCTCAGTTAATGCGATCTCACTCGTAAAGCTAGCGAAAATCTGAGCTGAATATTTTGTAATTGAATTATGCACATTTTGCGATTCGCTTGTAATTAAAATTTTTGTATAACACGCGATCCACTTGCACCACTGCCTTTCAGTGATATAACAATGTGGATTGCTTTACGAGCTGTTTAGCACGGCATAAATAAGTAGAAGCAAAATAGACATCAAACTCTACAACCAGCAAGCACGACATCGGCCAATGTGATGGACGATCTATTGGGTATTCAAATTGAGACAGAGCGACTGTCGAGTGCGATCTTGAAACTCTAAACCCAATTTGCAGCAAGGTGAAACTTAAATGCAGCAATTTAAGGTTACTGCTTCAGCTTATTTCGCACATGTTTAATTAATATATGGTATAAATGTGCACCAGTGGCAAACCGCATAACTAAAATCCGAACTGATCTTCTCCGATCCGATAAGATCGCGTAGCAGCTCAGATAGGCTGCCTCCTCGCAGTTTTAGTTACAGCAATGCAAGTGATCATAGTCACGATAATGAAACATATATCACACTCAATCAAAACGAAACTTATGCAATCCGAGCCCAAAATGCTTGAAAACTATTTGCAAACCTTGTTGTGATCTGCTCAAGTGCCATCAGAAAACTGTTGGACTCCCATTTAGACACTCGACTTGACTCGTAGTTAAAGTGACAATTACTCACGAAGCACCAGATGAAACACAAGGTAAAAGCAGTCGGTGAGGAGCACTGATTACCCCGAACAATGGCAGGCAATAACTATGTAAAGCTGGAGACAAGACCAAGAGATGGTCGATGGGTACAACTAAGTTAAAGATCTCGACCCAATGCTTTCCCACGCGGCATTTTATTTGTGGAGCTCACAACCTTAACCCTAGCCTTCAAGACTCCCGCTTCAGGCTTAAAATCCCTATGTTCGCAATTATGTTAAATTACAACGTCAACGCGATCTTTACAATAACCTTCCCCTCACTCCACAAACTCAATTTACCAGTCGCTTTTGTTTAAGCATTTGCGCATTTAACATTTTATTAGAGTAACCTTCTTTGTCGCTGAAAATCGTTGCTACCAAGTTTGAAGCTTTTTGTTTTGCCCACGTTTTTTTTTTTTAATCAATTTTGACAAACCGTTATTAAGTTCTATGCATGGTCGAGGTATTTAAAACAAGTTCAAGGTGTGTGCTTTCAGATGACCTAAGTATATACTTATAGAATACTTTTACACATAAAAAGCAAACTCGGACTTGACTTTTTATAGCTTACATTTAAGAAATGAAGAAATCTTTGGGCTCTAAAGGATTTTGGACGGTTTTTCGGACTTGCAACATGTTGCAAGCCGGAATATAAGCCGTAGCAACACTTTGCCAATGGTTTGGCAACATTTGAACAGCTGTTTTGTTTTGTTCCGGACAGGCGCAGAGCTCACAGCACGTGCTGCATTCAAGAGCAGCAACCCCCACGAAAGTGGGCAATCCAAACTTGTTGGGGGTGCAGGAACCCCATTCAGAGAAAGGCCAGACATGTTTTTCTACCGTTTGCCGGTTGCCGGGGTAACCGAAACCAACCTCGAGCCCAAAGCGTCAAAACAAACTCCATTCTTTGTTTGTTGTCGAGAGCTTCGGGTCTGGAGAGATTTAGGGGGTGGAGTATTAAAGGGTGGGGTAACGCAAATGACGCGCTTCCACCAAATGGTTGGAGCAGCAGGGTTTTCGTCAAGAAGGCATGAAAATGCATTTTTGGAAAACGTAGTGAACTCTGAAAGACGACGCCCATGCCAACCGTCTGACTTCAACAAAGGGAGAGCTTCAATTCCTCTACGGTGCAGCTCTTAAGGTAACTGCATTTTCGGGGATGTTATGCGGTTCCTCAAATTGGTTTGTTTTTGCCTTGTCTGGGTTGGGTTATTGCTCTAGACGTGCCGAATGCGATATTTCAGATACATTCGAGATCAACATTTTATTGATTACTAGCTGCTCCATTGTTCTCCCTTCCTAATCATCTATTAAAATATAACTCAAAAATTTTGAAAAAAAAAATGTTATGAGTATGAATCGATATTCACCCAGTTCTGGTTAAGTTTCACACTTTTTCCATGGGAAAATCATGAGTCAACAAATTTAATGCGTTGACTGGTTTTCTTATGCGTCGCTCCCGTTTACCGTTTTGTCTGTTCGCAACTGGACAACCCATAAAGACTTTGATAACTTGTTTGCTTCGCTGGCCCAGCCCACGCAATAAACATATCCGGTGCTCTGTTCTTGCCTTGGCAGTGACTTAATTGACCGCTAAGTAAGCGTACTGTATTGTATTCCCCAAGATCCCACTCCACCCCCTGTCCCTGTCAACTCGAGTGAACTCTGCGTCAAGTTCAACACGGTAACAACATAAAGAACAACAACGACGGCAACAACTTCGAGAAACTAAAACAACGGTTGGCGCCACAGTCACAGTACATTCAACCGTAGTCACATCCACAGCCACAGCCACAGCTGTTTCTGTTTCTGTTTCACTGCCGGGTTGACAAAACCATTATCTATCACATATGAGTTTTGTACTACCCCATATTAGTATTAAGTTTTCATGCTTTTGCCAACCGGCTATGCAGCCGTTGCTTTCGACGGTCTACGGCTATCTTGGTAAACTGAGCACAATCAATCTACACGCAAAGCAACAATAAATAAACAATATCTTCGATCACGAAAATTGGTTTACTTTGACTAGATTCGATGAGAACAAGCGACTTGGTCAGGAAGTCAATATTCTTGTCTTTGTCAGAGCTCAGGGTATATTCAAGTTGGACACTCCCCACCAGCGTCATTCATTCATATTCATTGACAGTTCTGTTGAACCCTTTCCCTTTATATGTAGTCGCTTTGCGTAATGCAAACAACTCAAACTAAGGGACATTTTAATCATTGTTTTTATAGTTCGTACACTGTGATTACGAGTTAGAGCCCTACGTCTTAGTTTGTTATTAAATCAATCACATTTTTACTTAGGCATTAATATTATTCTGATCAAACTGCAATGTTTCCGTTGGTGTATACTAAAGCACATTCTCGGTTTTAATTTAACACGTGTATTTAAATACTTTGATAATACAATTGAAACTCTCAAACAGACTACGAAATGTGTAGAACAAAATCGGTGAAAAACCTGTTTGGGGTAAACAAATCTCAGTCAGAATCAAAACTGACACTGCGCTTCGCTGACTCCGAATATAGGCAGAGCTACCCCGGCTAGCCCCTAGATAGCGCAGTCAAGTCGCGGACGCAGCGCCGACAACAACTTTAAAGCGAAATTGTGCCTACTTAGTGAATCGTTATCTCGAGTAACTCAAAAAACCTGTGAGCGGGATAATCAAAATGTTGCTGACCTTGTTAGTTGGCGCTTTGACCCTGATGCTGGCCTGGGACTTTGTTCGCAAGCGCCACAGCTGTGCCACACTTAACAGATCGCGCATTACGGGTCCCCTCTCGTTGCCTTTGTTGGGGTGTGGCATTCAAGCTCTTCAACTGGGAGCAGAGAGTAAGTCCTACTGTTTTAGTTTTCCTGATCAGCTTCACTAATTGACCTTGACTTCGTTTCATAGACCTCATCGACTATGTTGGCGACTGCTTTAATAAATATGGAAAGACCTTTCACATGTGGATACTTAACGAATCGCTGGTCTACACGAAGGACTTGGATTACTTCGAGACCATATTAAGTAGCACCACATTGCTGGAGAAGGGTCAACTCTACCAGTTCCTGCGACCCTTTCTCAACGATGGACTTTTGCTGAGCGTGGGCAGAAAGTGGCACTCCAGGCGCAAAGTCTTTTCCAATGTATTTCACTTTAAAATACTGGAGTACTATGTGGGTATTATGGACAACCAGAGCGCCATCTTGGTGGAGAAACTGCGACAAGTAGCCGATGGCGAACATGTAGTTGATATGCTGAAGTACGTGTCGCTGGCAGCGCTGGATATCATAACGGGTGTGTATCTTAATTTGAGTTTGTCGAACAATAAATATGATGCATTTTGAATATAGAGACGGCCATGGGTGTACAGGTAAATGCACAAAACGATCCTGATTTTCCGTACATAAAGGCCTTAAAGAGGTAAGAAAGATAGAGCGAGCGAGAGAGGGACAGATCTATATAGCAGTAGTCTAATAAAATTGCTAACATAGGTTAAGTTGACGACCCAATTAAATAATTGTAGGGTCTAAAGGCTAATCAGTTTTTTTGTAGAGTACGTTTACACAACAGTTACTATATATTTCCAGTGACTAACTCATACTAGTTTGTATCGTAATAATTTTGCTAACTTTCAGCGTCGTTAACATCCAACCGGATCGCATGCTCAAGTTCTCCCAGCGATACGAGTGGCTCTTTAGACTTACGGCCCCATTGTTGCATAGGAAACTTGTGAGCGATATACGCATCATGCATGACTTCACCGACAAGGTCATTCGAGAGCGACGGGAGGCGGTGGAGCGCGCCAAGGCCGACGGCACTTACCAACCGTTGTGTAAGACGAGAGCACCTTACCAATAATCATCCACTTAACACTCTTGTTCTTCTCATAGGCATAGGTGATGTCGATATTGGCAGCAAGCCGCAGATGGCACTGCTGGACATCCTGCTGCAAGCTTCCATTCAGGGCAACCCGCTAACCGATGCAGACATACGGGAGGAAGTGGACACCTTTATGTTCGAGGGCGATGATACTACCAGCAGCGGAGTTGCTCATGCTCTCTACTGCATCGCCCGACATCCCATAGTCCAGACCAAAATATACGAGGAGCTAATCCAGGTGCTCGGCAATGATCAGTTGGCACCCATCAACCAGGTCCAGCTTCAGAAGCTCAAGTACCTGGAGTGTGTCATCAAGGAGACACTCCGACTGTACCCACCAGTACCAGCGATTGGAAGATATACCCGAAAAGACCTTCAGATTGGCGAACAGACAATTCCGGCTAACAGCAGCATTTATTTAGTGCTCTACTTTGCACAACGAGAACCAAAGTACTTTCCCGATCCTTTGTGCTTCAAGCCAGAGCGTTTTCTAGACGACATGGACGAGGCGGATGGCGCTCGGCAGACATTTTCATATTTGCCATTCAGTGCAGGGCCAAAGAACTGCATTGGCCAAAAATTCGCCATGCTAGAGATGAAAGCACTTATTAGCAAAGTGATCCGATGTTACGAACTGCTACCGAAGGGGACAGAGGTAAAACCAATGATGAATTTCATATTGCGATCTGCAACAGGCATGAATGTAGCCTTAAAGCCGAGGTTGAAACAGGAGTGAAACAGACAATAAATAGTTGATTCTGCTTAAGGTTTTTGCGGTGTTAGGGCAGTCTTTTTCTATACTAACCTACGAGTAAATGTGATTACAGGTAATCTAGCTAATCTAATTTGCATTATACTAATATGCACAATACAAACTGCATTCACCTGTGCATTTTGCAATTCACACATTATTTTATCTTAACTAAGTCAGTGTGAATCACATAAACTTTTTTTTCCAAAGATTGGGTTGCACTGAGGTAGAAGTGTGGAGAAGACCTACATACATATGTATTTGCGTAGTAAATCAGCGTAGATGTCATAAATTTCAGTTTATCCTTATTAGATTACAGCAAATACATTTGTATATATAGAGGTTAAGCATCTATGCAACTTAATGGCACCTCTTCTAGGAAAACCTTCTGATAATTTCGAATGTAATAAACGAACATAAAAGTGCAATTAATATTTTTTCTGGGAAATCTTTAAATATAATACCTTATCAGTTTATCTCCAGTTAGTTTCCACACCATTTCTGCTGCTGTATGAAGTGACGTATAGGCAAATAAACAAGCCGGCGGATGAAGGTCTATTTATCTAGCTTCATTTCAAAATTAGCAACATGATAAGGAAGGAGAGATGCGCTTATCAGACGTCTTGGTTAGAATATAAAAGGTGGCCAAAACAGACGCACTGCGCCAAAAGCAGCTTATCCATTAAAGCAACCACTACTCCAAAGAAATGTCTCTTCGATCTGCAACACTTATCCTGTTTCTGGCTTTGGTCCTGGCTGTCACGGCAGAGGGTGTGATTAGGACACTGCCGCCTTATGTGGGTATGCCCACGCAGGATGGACTAACTCGTCTATTCTTTAACTCCCGCGTGACTCAACGCGATCCGAAGACCTCGGTTTCCTGCTTTGCTGGCTACATTGGCGAGTCCAACCTTATTGCGGAGCACTACAGTGGAGCTTACAGTCAATGTCTCCAGGAGGCACAAAATTCACGGCGCGGCATCGATAGAGACTTTCTTTCCACACGCAGGAGAATCGAAAATTCGGCCAAAGCCGTTTGTAGAGCTTTAAATGCCTGTGGTCAAGTCAAAGGCACACTTGACTCCTTTAATTGCCACGCTGCAGCGGTGAGTGGAAATCCTTTTAGTTGCTGAGTCGCAAGCTAAATTTTAATTTCAGGGCTCAAACAATACAATTGCCACCTATGGAATTTCGGGCAATGCTTCGGAGTCGGCGACATTGCTGCAGGAACGCTACCGCCTGATCGATCTGAGTCACGAACAATGCAACCACAGGGCAGAGCGCACCTATGTCGAGTCGACGGCCACCAACTACAACTACCTGCAGGCCTGCCTCGACGGTCGCATCAAGCCGAAGCCACTTCCCAGCACTACCAGCAGTACCTCCTCAACGACCACAACCACAACGACGACGACTACGGAGGCACCAACCACACCCGCAGCGGAGCCATCGACTACGGATAGTCCAGTCAACCTGGAGGATCAGTTTAACCAGCTTTTAAACTTGCTGAACTAATGCCACAGCGCATCAAACAGCAGCATTCGACATTTGATCAAATGCTAAACTTTAAATTTTAGACCGCAGATATGCCTAAAAGCAAACCTTAAGAAGTCCACAGAACCAATAGAGTAGATCATTCTGTAATCAAATCATATACTATTTGTTAATATCCATACTCAACTGCAAAAAAGAGTTAAACTTGTGTATCTATGAATCAGAATTATTCCCAACCTTCACTGCCAAGACACATCAAAGCGAATAAAGTTAACGCTAATCTGAGAAATCTTTATTAGCACTCGGGAGAACAGTTAAATGAAGACTCCAATACTCACATTGAGAGACTACGCTTCCCATTATAGGCTTGATTAAAGCAACTCTTTTTAAGCCGCAACTTCAAGGAATTTTCGGTGCTCAGAGCTAGAAAATGATGTGTGCTATTAAGAGTGATATGTCATATAAAGCATCCAAGTAAATAACCAGACCCACACACTTGCCTTTTATAGATTTCAGTATTGGCCTTTTATGCTCGATATCTATTGAGTTGAGTTGAGTTGTTGTATAGGGCTCGTCAGACTCCGACTTAAATGTTATGGACACACACAAACACCTGCTGGTCCAAAACGGTCCGGGTGGCTTATTTATTAGCGCAATTGGCATGGCATTCGGAGCAGCGATTTATAAGGTCCGACAAGATCGAAAAGAACGCAAAGTCTCAATTTTATGCGAATGTGACTGTGAATGCGAATCTGAATGTGGATGTAAATGTGTGTTATTCTTGGAATCCCACAATTGCACCAAATTCTTCGATGCGTTTTATTGCTACTGCCGCATGGCAATTGCACACGATTCAGCATTGGAAGCAGGTTTTTCGACTTGCCTCCAAGCAATTAATAAGAAATAGAAAAGGCAAAAAACCAGTTGCTGCAAGGTGTCTTAAACGTGAGTGTAAAACCGCCGTAGACTGAAAATTGGAGCGATAAACATAAAACCTCGACTCCACTGAATACAGTGAATGCGATTATTAATACCCTATATTAAGACTCATAAATTGAAATCAAAGAGAATAGCACAGGGAAGATTTTAGAATTCTGTGCTTAAATGAAGTAATAGAAGTCAAGATATTTTACAACCCCGTCATTTCTAAAGTAAGTACATACTTGAATATAATTTTATATAAGTACAAGCCGTTTGTTAAAAGCATCTCTAAAAACCTTGGAACTTAGGGGACATCAGCTTCATCAGCAATAACTTTTTAATGGACATCAATTTTTTTTTTATAAATTCTGCTGCTTGTTTGTTGTTTGAAGTTAATTAACTTCATATTTTGACAAAAACAAAGTATAAATGCACACACCTCAGCTTCGGGTTTCACGCTAATGTGAGCGAACGCCTTAGCTGTCGATGATGAAATGGAAGACGGTCCCTGTGTAGCCCACGTGGAGAAGTGCGCGGTTGTTGTCAGTTGAATATATTTTCGGATTCTAACTAAACGGGTTTTCATCAACTATTCCATTGTAATGCAAGAAATCGAATAAATGCGAGAACAAAGACAAACAAAACAAAATAAATACGGGTCGCAAATCAATTGACAACTTTGCATAAATAAATGTAAATTGAGTGAGTGCATAGCTGCATAGGTGCATAGGTGCATAGGTGCACAGGTGTGTGTGTGTGTGTGTGTGTGTGTGTGTGTGGACAACTGGCCAACTGCAGGTGCAGTTAGTGCTCAAGCTGTCCCCAAAACCAGAGAAAAAACAACATAAAATGTAAAAAAAAAAGCTGTACGCAAAACTTGTTTTGCGGCAACAACAACAAAGCGAACAGAAAAGGAAATCGTCGGCGTTTGCTGCCTTTTAAGGCATTTGCCTGCTTCTTCTTGCTGCTTGCAACGTGTTGCGCATGCGCCCCGTGCTATCAGTTTCTGTCTCCGACAGTGTGTGTGTGTGGGTTAGTGTGTGTGTGTCAAGTCTGTGTATTCAGGTCATTCGCATTTTCACATTATAAGGCGTGTGTTTGCATGTTTTCTTTTTGGTATTTTTTTTTGATTTTTTAAATGTTCCTCACTTGCGGTTGCTGCAACTTTTACTTGCAACGCCTCCTGCACAACAACCCGTTGCACTAGCCAGTTGCCTGGCTTGGGGCTGTGGTTGGAGCATCGCTTTTGCTTTTGCTTTTGCTTTTCTTTGTTTGTTACTTAATTGCGCCAAAGACTCATTAATAATCGATTAACCATGTGAGTCAACATTTTTTATGGCGGTACAGAGGATGCTGCGAAGCGTTGCAAATCCGCTAAGGAAGTGGCAGCAACTACAATAATTTAGTTTGCTTCCTGTGTTGCAGAGTCCCTACTGTCTAAGATCAATGACTACCAACAATATTTGCATATACAATATATATATAAATGTATGTATAAGTACATATTTGCTGGAGAACAACTGTCAGCCGATACGCTGTCAACTTCTATCGGGAATCTAACTGATTGAGTGACGGAACGACAGTGTAAATGATAGTTAGGACAGCACAGCAACTCGGTCTGGATATGGCTCTGTGGCAACTCAATTGATCAAGTGAGCATTTATTGTGTGTCACTCGGACTGTCAGGACTGCAGAGAAGGCGCATCCCTAGAAGGAACCAGCAAGGAAGCCGTCCCGAATATATCAAGTGGCTGGAGTGGCAGACAGCACAAAGGAAATTGAATAGTGAATAGCACCCAGCACGAATGCAGATGATGCCATGAACTGGAGCTCAGGGATGTGGAGCGACGGAGTTGAAGTAGTAAATAGTATGCGAGTATGATGATGATAGCACAGAGGAGACAATGAATGCAGACCGGAGACAAAGAGCTTACTTTGAGCTGCAGTCGGAAATATTCTAGTCTTTGCACTCGCTGCTTCCAGCGATTGGAGCAGTTGATTTGCCTCCACTCGGCCAGCTGCAGATTTATGAGCAGTTGTCAGACATCGGACAACGGGCTACAGGCAACGTGCAGTGTGTAACGTGAGGCGTGCGGCACAAGTAGTCCGTCGAGACGCGAAACACTGTTGTTCTCTTGGCCAGGCTCAGACAGGGCAACAATCTTGCACGCCAAGTTCATTGTACCACGCCGTGGATGCTGCCTCCTTCCTCTCGAGCTAATGAGTTGTCAACATTTCGGCTGACTTCTATTTGCCAACAACCAAAGCAACAAATCAGACAGAAGTAACAGAGCTTTTGTCCAGACATATCCTGTCAAATCGAGTCTGACGGCAGACTCTTGCATTCTGAATATTGCTTGTAGACAATTCAGTGCTAGTTAAACTGTAAATACAGTGCTTCGTAAACCGGCTGAGAGCCCGTCGACAAATGTTTGCGTAATTCAGTGCTTGCAATTAATTCTCATTAAAAAATAATTAAGTGGGCGCAGCTGATAGCTAAAATGATATTCCAACAATATTTCCTTTCCCTACTACCTAATTAGAAATTGAACAAAAACATAATTAAACGCAATTTCATTATAATTCTATTCCTATTGAAATCGAAATTTGAGAATGTGTTTTTGTTTGCTGCCTGGAATAGATTGCTTTCAAAGCAAATAATAATAAGAAATAAAATTCAAACATAAATAAGTTAGAATCAGCTTTCGAGTAGCCATAGTTAAGCTTAAATTCGTAGAACCTATCAAAATAAAAATTATTCAAGTGGAGGAGTGTTCGACTAGACAATAATGTGTCCCCAGTTGAAAATTGTGTTGACTGAATTTCCTATAAACTTCTGGACTCATATTCAGGGGAAAACGCTTCGATCCAAGCATCCATGAATCGATATTTATTGAATTTTGGGAAAAATTGTAGGGTTTAACGTGTTACTGATCGAAAACACAATAAAACGAAGTGCTATGCCTTAACACAAAATCAGTATACACTTTTTCAGATAATTTCAACTGTAACATAGGGTATGTAAATTCAACAAAAGCTGACGAAACAGCTGCAGCGAGCGTAAACAGGTAAATAGACCAGAAACATAGATACATTTTAACAAAAGAGTCAATGTTCTCTGCTCTCCGTTGTGTAATACTTTTAGACAAGAGAAAATCTTTACCAGCCGCCTATTAAATGCTCCCAAAGATCACTTGGTGTACAAAATTGAGTACAGCAATATAAAAATGGAAGAAATTGATGGAATGAAAACCCTAAATCTGAACTCGATTTAATTGATTTGAATGTTAAAGTAAACAACTTCATTCGTTACGATCAACATCTCCAAACGAAAGTATTTATAGTTGTCCAGAGAAATAATGTTCCAATGCATCTGATTTCATTTTGGGGATAGGGGAAACACATAATTTATGGCCCGTTGCCTACGAAAACTTCACGTTTTCCAGTTCCCGGATTGCCTGCATCTCCATTTAGAAGCCGAGGCTCGGGTTGGATACCATTTACGGAGATTAAACAGATCGATAGATCGTATAGGCCACGATGCATATGACCCGACTAAAAGCGTTGATAATTCATCATCGCATCGGATGGAGAGCTGACTTAAGTCTTTGTGCGGCGAGTGATCAGTCGGGCGATCAATTCAATTATGAGAGAAGCGAGGTCACATACACGTACATACGTATACGTAGGTCTGTATATGAGTGTATGCCGAGCCAGTAGAGCAGCAACAGACAAGTATGTACATTGTCGAGACAACGAAACTGAAATACTCTTTCACACATCTCTCACATCAATTTCGGTAATTATACCGGAAAACTCGGTCAAATGGGAAACTGTTTCACAGTCCATCTCTTAGATCCGTGACTGGCAAACAGCTGCTGATAACATATTCAAATATAAATTTTTAATTTGTAACGAACTGTCAAATATCGCAACTAGTCGTACATATGTATCTGCCTGCACCATATATCAAAATGCAGTCTATGAAGTTCTCGAGTGACTCGCTTTGGGTGATTAACCCGAAGAGTATTTCACTATTTCCCTTGCCCGTTTGTCAATGTGTTGGTTGGCGTGCTTCATTAGCGTTGAGGCTCACGTTTTCCCTCTCAATACGGAGGGGACAGACAGACAGACATACAGACATACAGACATACATATATGCATACTATATAAACAGAGATACGGGTTGCATTTGACTAAATGTTTACACTTAGCCAGACTTTGTAGAAGTGTATGCATACGATTGCTTACCGAATGCTTCTTGAAACTAATGTTGGTTATTATCACAAGTAAATGCAGAGATAGGCGATTTTGATTGTCGATCGCTAAAAAATACATTATAGAAAACTTATCTCATACCTTAAGTGGCACTGCTGTAAATCAAAGAAGTTGGCCTACACAACATTTTCAAATTATTTATTTGCTGCTTTTGCCACAACACCAAATTATGCAAATTCATTGAAAGCGAAAAAGCATCTTTTTGCGGTTTCTTTTGCTTCGCTTTACTTTGTTTTTTTTTTTTTCGATTCGATCGATGGAGGCACCTCCATGTATTACGAAATACTCAAACTAATGATAGGTCTGATAAGAAGGCTGTAGACAAAAATTCGATAGCCACTGAATTGATTGTTAAATAAAATAACAATAATGTACAATGCGATCGTGATTGATTAGAGATTTGCATCCAAGCGAATAATGGCAAAGTTTTAAATGCAAGACCTTGACACAAATCGAAAGTTGTTTGAAATAATAAGAGGCAAGAAGAAGAGTTATCTGCGGGTTGATAGACAGATGAATAGATAGGCAGGTTATATTAATCAAGCAAAAATACATTAATTGGCATTGATATTGTTTTTTGATTTGTTTAGACTGGATTATAACCCTACTCAATATACCCTTTTTTGACTATGCTACAGGGTATTCCACTGCAACAATGGCAGGCGAAGCAACAACAACTAAATGCAGGCAAAGCAATAGACCTCAAATGTCCAAGTGCAAATAAACAGAAATAACAAGAGCAAAAGCAAAAGCAAAAGCAACAACAGCAATAAAAGTAAGTAAAGCAACAAGAATATTAAAACAACAAAAATCTGCGTCGCTGCTGCTGAATCAGCAAATTTTTCAATGGAAGCGAACAAGGCGATTTACAGTTTTGGGTTTTTTTTTTGTATTCGTATTTTGTTTTTATCATCTTTGCTGCTGTTGCGGCTGCTTGTGTAGCCGTTGCAGCAGGTAACAAAGAAGGGCGCACAAGGGAACGCGACAATCAGTCTGTGCAAAACTGGTCAGCTTCGAATAGTATTCGGGCGCTCCCTCTCTTTCTATCCCGCTATATCAAGTCATTTAAAGTACCCGTAAAGCGGCGACGAATTTTGTGGCCTGAGCTGGTGTTACAAACCTTTGAGTGTAGTGATGCAGGCCACAAGCTTCTCTCACGATTTTTAGTAAGCAGACGACGGTTGACTTGCTGCCATTTTTACTTGCGCTTTCAATTGAAGTCAATTATCGGATGCAATTAAATTGGGAACTGATCACAAAAAGCAAAATTGCAGCTGACAACTACGATTGCAGCTGTTTAATGTTTCTGATGCTTTGAGTACATATGTTTGTTATGTATATGGTTGTAGCACACACGAGACACAGCCAATCACAGACGGGCACACACTGAACCGTAAACAATAGTAAAATTGCACTACTCAATTGCAAATTGCAACCGGCACAAAATGCGCGCGAATGGAAAACAAACACAAATAAACGAAGCGTCGTCCGCGACGCGTCCGACCTCGCCGACTGTAAAAACCAAAATAGTACCTCGTATAATGTTACCAGTCTGCAACCACTCTGTTAGGCATGAATTTCAAAATCGCCGGGCGAATTCGACAGTTCAGAGCGGCGAAGCAACTTAGGTGATCATTGATCAACAAATTATGGTGTGACAATATATTTATATATATTTTTTCGTGATGGGCTGAAACATCAGCTGTAAACATTGCCAACAATTAAAATTAAATTTGTATAAGTTTAACATTTGGTATTAAAAAACTTCTACCTTCACACTAATTTTGGCACAGTTATACTCCAACTGTTAACAGCTGACAAATTAACCAATAAAAGCGGCGAGTAATTCTGTTAAGCACGGACACAAACCCGTATGCTTATATTAACATTATCGGTGCTGCCACTGCTATTTTTAAGAATTGTTTTACAGCACTGAATGTGCAGGCAACACTTGTTGCATTTGGTTCCCGCGACTTTCAAATTTACATATAAGAGCTTTAACAAACATGCAGGCGTTTAAATGTTAGTATTACAGCTGGATTAGTGGCAAACAAAACTACAGTTAATTGGGATTTTTACACTTTATTATTCATATTTATTATTTGTTTTTATTTGAGTGTCACGCAAAAAATATGTGGCAAATTTTTGTTGTTTTTGTGTTATGTTTTGTCCATAAAATAAATAGATATATTTTCAATATATATTTGTATATTATTTAGTAAGCAATGCAAATTGAACTTATTGGCTAGTTGATAAACATTTTCGTTTATGCACATTTTATCGAATTAGGCTTTGTTTAACAAAATGTGGTAGCGTTTTTTGTTGTTGTTGTTGTTGTTGTTGTTGCTGTTGCTGTTGCTGTTGCTGCTGCTGCTGCTGTTGTTGTTGCTGCTGTTGCTGCTCTTCATGACGTATTCGTTGTTGCAGTTGTTGTTTCTGTGTCTCTTTAGGCGGCTGCACAGGACGCCAGTAATAGCATCGAGCAACGGGTTTCACTTTGTCAAGGAAACTCTTATTGTTTCTTTAGTTGCGGGATGCATGGAAATGCGCATTGAAATAGTTTAATCAGTAAATCAAATTGTGTGGCGTTTAACACAGACATTCAAACGTGTATGTTAGACTATGAGACTGTTGCAAACACAGGGTAGCCAAAGGCCGAGCAGTTCTCTTTAACGTCATATTTGTTGCTTAGTTGTAAAACGTATTTTGTAGTTTGTAAATTACACATTCGTGGAACCAGTCTTCAAATGCACACACACAGATGCAGTAATGACACTATGTGTGTGCGTGTGTGTCTAAGTAGTGTGTGACGTATGTATACACATAATGCCATGAAACTTATCACCTGTTGGCGGTTAGTAGCTAACGGTTAATAAATGAACAGCGCACAGCACAGGGTATTTAGCAGTTGGTGATGACTCGTGCTTGGACAAGGACTCACCCATCTGGCTGCTGCTGCTGCTGTTGCTGTTGCTGCTGTCGACGACGTCGTGCCACAGCGCTGTTCTTAATGATGGCTTCGATCTCGCGTCCTCCGGAGCTTTCGCCTTCGGAGGCGGAGGCACAATTGCTGTTGCCCGCAGCCGCGCCTGCCGCTTCGGCAATCCCACGCGGAGTTCCTATCGAAGAGAGATTGCGTACGAGATTCACTGCATCATCGTGAGTAGTGGACGCGGCGGGTGCGGAATTCTCCTTGGAGACATTGCGCAGAATCTGGGCCAGGTTGCGTTGAGGGCTCGTCGTCGAGCTGTTGTCGGTTTCATCCACGTGCGTCGCATTCGATGTAGTTGCCGACTTCCGCAGGTTGGATACAGTTGCATGGGTGGACCGCTGGAGGCGATTCTTAAGCTCAGCGTTGAGATCGCCTAGCATGAGACCACGACCCATGCCCATCAAAGGCTTCCCACCCTTTAGAATGCCTTTTCGAGACTCAGCGGATTTACCTATACGAAGCGAGAGAAGAAATATTATAAAGTGATTCAAGAGCAAAGAGAATAAGCAATTAATACAAAAGGAAGAAATAAACGCATGCTCAACCGTTAGTTCGTCCACATGAGAAGCGCATAGATAGGCGTGCGGTAAGTTTTGTTTTGTATACTTACTCCACGAGTTTTTAATGAGTTTCCTGCTTAAACGTGACGTTACCCACGTGAGAAGCGCATAGAGGGGCGTGCGGCAAGCTGAGTACTTACTTTGTGTACTTACGGTTCGGACATTCTGTTCGGTTAGATGTTAGATTGTCTTTAGGCACAACTGTTTTATTTACTGTTTTTACAATTTGCATAGTTAAATATTACAATTAAATATAGTTTAATATATAATTAATGCCGTTTAAGGTACAATTCGTTTATGTTTAAATAATTAATAAAAAAAGGCGTAAATAAGCACACTAGTAGTTGCACACTATTTCAAACATAATTAATATAATAATTAATAACTGTTTACTGGAAGTTCGCCGACCCGTTCTTAAACATTATGTTTTATAGACATATATTCATTTGCTATATCGTATCATAAGCTGAAAATCAAATGTAGATACATTATACTTTATTACGTTGAATGTAGAACGTTCAATACATATTTTTTTGTTTATAAAGTTTTCGTTTCGTTCTTGAAAATAGTGTTTTTCTTTTATTAATATTTCGATTCGATTTAGGGATGGGGGAGCAAAAGAAGGAGCGCATCTATCACACAAATCACATTGAGCACCTTTTTTTTTAAGATGATAACAACAAAAAAGAGAAAAGGACACTCAGGACTTTAAGAGCACAACAATTTACATAATGCTTATCGAAAGAGAATTATTTTTAGTTTTCGTTTAATTATTTTTTTTTAGTTTCGAAACGATCCGAAAAATTTGTGAAATTTTACTAGTTTGGCCAAAATTTACAATTTTTCATGTGCCCAAAATCTCTCCACACAACCGCCTAAATTCCTGCCCTGCCGAATGAAGTTCATCCGCCGTAATCACAATATCCTCAAAGCTGGCAATGCTTAACATACCGCAACGGTTCGCAGGCGAGTGTGCCCTCTTGGCAATGGGCATGGCCGTTGGGCTGATGGAGCCATCGCACACCGACGCCTCCATGGACATGGCGCGGGTTCTCTTGAGGAGCTCACGACGCCTCTGCACGATCCCAATGCTGGTGCTGCTCTGCACCGAAGGCAGTCGCACATGCTCATTGAGTGCCTCCTGCGGCTGTGGCTGAACCTGTGTCTGGGACTGCGTGTGGGACTTTGTCTGGGGCTGTGTCTGGGGCTGCGTGTTGCTCGGCGTGGAGCGCGTTTGAAGCAGCATCGTTGTCGAGTTGTAGCTCTCGTCGAGTCCAAAGTACTTGGCGAACCGCTCGTCGACCTGCGAACGATTCGCTTGACGATTGCTGCCAAGACAGACGGTGCCAACACCAGTTCCAGACAGTTCAGTGGTGTGCCGCCGATTGAGGCTTTGCGGCGACTTCTGTTGAACCGTGATCTGTGCCAAGTGCGTTGCCTTGCGACGTAACTCCGCCTGCTCCTGTGGCTGGCTTTCCTGCTGCTGCTGCTGCTGCTGCTGCTGCTGCTGCTTCTGCTGGTTAGCCGCACAGTTCTCTTTGCCCGAATCCGAGCCGTGGGCATCGTCGCCGCTGTCACTGGCTCCATTGGCATACTTTTGCTCCAGTTTGGTCGATTTGTTCTGGCTGTTTTCCGCGGAAGCAGACTGCTTTAGCTGCTGCTGCTCGATAAAGGGAGACTTTATCTTTCCAATGGTGCGAACGCCCATGGAGATGTGGATGTCTTCCAGCGTTTGCATCCGTCCCAGACAGCTGTTCCGGTAGCCATTATTGCTCTTGTTATTCCTGTCCGTCAGAAACGTGTCCGGTAGCACCAATTTACCCACTGTGCGTAGTCTTAGCCGACGTGGTGTTGGCGGCGTGTTATCCAAGAGTGGCGTGACAATTGAGGCTGCGGCAGTTGGAGCCGTGGCAGATCGGGTAAGCTGATGGAAGCCATTGTGCCGGCTAGCAGGCTGCTCCTCCAACTGTTCCATAGTTGGCGCCTGCACTTGTACTTGCTCCAGCTCCTGTTGCTCCTCCCGGTCCGGCTTTAGATCGTGGATGATAGGCGAACACTCCATCGGCGTGGGAGTGACGCTTGTGCTGCTGCCCGTCGTGCTGCTGCGCGGAGTACGATCCATGGAGGAGTAAGGTGGACTGCGTGAGGCGCAACTGCTGGCCCGACTGGACACCCGAGCCGTCGTCGAACCCCCACTGCCCCCACAGGCGGCGCCCTCGCAGAGGCTGCTGAAGAAGGCGAGCCGATCGGCCAACGACAACGATGAGGGTTCTGTTTGTATGGAGAGGAAGGAGTGGGAGGCGGGTAAGTTATAAAGATCACATGGTGAGTGCTTTCATGGAGAGGACGTGGGCTCCACTTACGCATCACTTGACTCTCTCTCTCTCTTTTTCGCGCTTTTAGAACTCAACACAAATGTTGCTGTTGCTGTTGCTGCTTCGACAAGTGTTCACTAGCGACAAAAGTTATAACCCAACTGTGAGGCGGGTTTTTATCGAAGTTGCAAATGTTGTTGCTGTTGTTGTTGTTGTTGCTGCTGCTGCTGCTGCTGCTGCTGCTGTTGTCGTCGCGATAAGTATTTGTCGCTGCTTCACCGCGTCGCGTTCATACCCACTTATCGCTCGCTAAACACTGACCACAACTCGACTATGATACCCTATGATTCGATCTGGTTTCTTCAGATGCTGCTGCCCCATAGAAAGTTAACTTTTTTAATAATTTCTATACAATTTATTGTTGTAATTTTATTTGTGTCTGTTGACGATTTGTCATTTTTCTACAGCTGATGCTTTGTTCTCTTTTTAATGCTGTTTTTCGTTTTCATTTTCAGAGCAGCTTTCGATTTTGTTTTTCTTTCTTTCTTTCTCTCACTTCTCGCTCGCCTTTGTCCAACAACTAGAAATACTTCAAGCGAACTCTCGCTGAATAGGAGAGTGAGTCGCATACAAATAATACAGTAATATGAAAAAAGAACCACAGAATGAGTCGATGCGATGGATGGTGAAGAAAAGCTCTAATTTTGTTGAGGTCGATGAGTCCTATTAAAACAGTTCCAACTATTTAAATATAGCTTTACTATAGAACAGCAATGTACATATATAAATCCAGTTTATTTTATTCTTATCAGACTATTATAACATTTTTTGAAGGAAGTTCCTCAAAATTAGAAAATGATAACGATACAGAAAACATGTTCGAATATATGGAAGTGTCCGCTCAGACATGTGTGTTGACATATGTATGGATGTGTGCACTTTATCAGCTAAATAAGGGGAAGCCTATAACTGAATAAAACTGATTTAAAGTAAGGCACTACAATTATGAACGGTTAATTAAATTTATTATAAACTATTGTAAAATCAATGCAATTCAAATTAAAACCAAAAGGAAGATAATGAAAATATGCATAGAAAATCAAATCGAAGCTCGCAGTTTATAATTAATTACATAAAACATGTGTAAAAATGAATTAGTTATTTGTTGCATGCGTCATGCGGCAACAGCAGCAACAATAACAACAACAACAGCTATTATAACAGTGTTAAATATGTTGTTAGAAAATTAAAATCCAAATGCATGCCAAAAAAATATTAGAAATATGCTTAAGTATATTTTTCCTTTGAATTACTCTTTGTATTTTGCTGTTGTTTCATTCTGTGTGTTCGCGTTGCGCAATTTTCCTTTTTTTAATTTCTTTTTACTTTTTAATGCATTTCCCTTTTCGCCAATTTATTGCATAATAATTGGAGCAGCGCAAATGCAATTAGTTAGACGCTATCAACAAATCAAGAAACAGCAACAACAAAACAACTCAAATATTTAACTTACACTTAAAGACAGTCACAACAACAAGAACAACATTCAATATGCTTTTCTTTGTATTATTTCAGGCTGTGCGACGTGCAATGCAGGCACGCGAAACAAAAGAGAGGACAAATGAAACGTAAATTGTTTACGGTAATCATGATCAAATGACAGGCAGCACAAGCACGAGAGCAAAGAGAGCGGGAGCGCATGCAGTCAATGGATCTGATCTCCATTCTCTGTACTTGACTTTGCTCTCTCTCTCTCTCTCTCTCTCTCAGATCCACTTACCGAACTCAGCATCAGTTGTATCCTGCGTCGTATTCGTTTCGTCGTTTAACAAACTGTGCGAGGCAACGGTGTCGGATGTTGCCGACGGTGGCGGCGAGTGGCGAGAAGTTGCTGTGTGAGAGAAAGAGACAAAGTGAGTAATAAACGAACAATTCTTACTTTGAAAGAAATGCCACTGCTTTTGGCATCTCTCACGCACTTACGTTCCCCACAATCCAAATTTATTAACACATTGATCACAACTTGAAACTGTAAATTTTTATTATTACTGAATTCTGCATCTGGTAGTGAATCCATTTTGATATTTCCTGTATGATTTAATAATTACTTACGTCTAAAATTTAGACGTAACTCTCACAGCCCAAATGTTTGATAAACTAATCTTAGTAATAACAATATGATACGACTTTTGCAATAAATCTTGTTATGAATCTATTAAACTATTCGCTCTTCCCTCTCTTTCTATCGTTCCATCTCGTTCATTCAACACACTCTCCTTTTATGTTACTCAACTAAAACACAGAAACCTTAATTAGTGGCTGATTGCCAGACGGTGGGCAGTGGAGAGAAGGAGACGGGTATGTTGAGCAAGTGACACACATTTTACAGCTTATTAACTTGGACAACAACCATGCCGGCCATTATGGAACCACATCTACAACAATGTGTGTACTGTGCACACCAACAACAAAATGCTTGCAAAATAAATAAAGTGTCGCCCATAGAGCGTTGACTGAGCGGCGTGATGACCAGACCGAAACCCATTGCGATCACACAAACGGAGTATTCTTTTTTTTTGCTATGAGCCCATGGAACAAACCGAGGTATAATGATAGTTATTCGAAATGGAGATGCTCCCTTTAGTTCTAAAGAGTGAACATTTTGAACATGCTCAGAGGCTATTCGATTTACATAATAAAGAGTATTTAATATTAAAACTTAGCCTAAATCTATATTTAAAGATTGGCTTAGTTAGCTCACATCTACACAGGTGTCTATGTAAATAAGAAGTTTATAAAGTCTAAAAAAAAAAAACAATAACAACTTTCTTTAAGCTTGATTTGAGAACCGGCTCCTTTAACTAGCTCACACCGAACAAACTCTATTTTTCGATATTTAAGGCTACTGTTACTCGTATTCTCTAACATCTTTACGCTCTGCTAGGCCATTAGCGAAAAAAGTTCGCAGTTATTCCCTTTCTCTTCCCCCAATCTTAATGGCCTAATGCTAATTTTTATGATGTTGCCGATGATATTCGTTTTTGCTTAAAGTTGCTTCAGTTCTAGTTCAATTTGATGAATAAGTTCAGTTGTTCACAAGTCGAGAACTATACCAGTTATATTATTCACATTAGTAATACAGCAGTCAGTAGTTAGAATTTGCTCCGAACGATATTGGGCAGCACTGATGTTTTTGTTGTAATTTACTCACCTTGATTGTTGGAGAATGATCGCGACTGCGATTGCAACTGCTCTCTACCGGCCGTCTCCCGGCGGTTGCGCGACTGCTCCTGAAGCTGTTGGAACATGTTGGCACGTGCGCGGACGCTGCTGCTGCGTGCCACGCCCGCACCACTTGACTGGGAGGCTGTGGCCGTGGATGCGTCCTCGCCCAATGACTGGATGGCCGAGTCGTTATCCAATCCAGACATTTCGAAGATGTGTTCGCTGTCGTTGCCCACAGAAATTGTCAGCTGTTCGCTGAGGCTGGCGTTGACGCTGTCGTTGACCGAGTTCTTCAAGGAGGAGTTCGTCAAGCTGGACGCACCTGCGCCCTGGCCGGCCAGGTGAACTACGCGCGGCGACTGAAGCGGTTGCGTCGAGCTGCGCGCCAAGCGGAAAGAGTTGCCGGTGGCGGTCGAGTGCGTCGAAGAGGAGAGCAACAGCGGAGCCGGAATGTGGCTCAGCGGTTGTCCGGTGATGGGCGAGATAAGCGGCTGTTGTTGTAGTTGTTGCTGAACGCGAATGTCCAACGGCTTGGTGGGCTTGAAGGCCGACGTCGCCGAGATGTCAAATGGCGTGGAGTTTGCTTTAAAGCTGCAGGCAAATAAATGAATTGCGAGATTATATTTGATATAAGCTCTGGAACATTGAATCACAAATCTTCTTAAAACTCTCTCTCGCTCTCTGCCTCCCTCTCTGTCTCTCTATGCTGTGTGTCTATCAACAATGCGCAGTTATGGGCAATCATAATTATAGGCACACACTTTTTCCCTACGCTAATTACACGCGTTTTCAGTGGTGAAATTTGATTGACAACCCCCGGGTAAAAGTTCCGGTGGCCAATTAAGTTCATAGATTAGCTGCAAATGCGTTTTTTGCTGAGAGCAAAATGACTTTGTTTATACCCTAGTTAAGGCTATTGTGATTTTATTCAAAATTATGCAGAGATCAAAAAAATTAGCTGAATACCTAGTCAGGATGAAATATATATTTATATTTTTACGTTCAGATTCCAATCAGATTTTCCAATGTGCTAGAGTTTATTAACTAAACAAAACATTAACCGCATTTTGATGCAGCCAACAGAGAAAAACAAACTATAAATAAACAGAATATAAACCTAAAAAAGAAACGAACTAATTGGATTTGAACAGTGAGACACAATTCTGTCCCTCTCTCACACACTCTCTCACAAAGAGATGTCAAAATAAAAAACAAATGTGGAAACAGGCACTAAACAGCTGGTCAAAAAACTTGTTGGCTTAATAATAATATCACAAATGCGAAAAAGATCGATGGACGTAGAACACATTTAAGATCAGTGAGAAATTAAATTTGATTAGTTTTTGTACACTACACGAACCACTGTAACGCACATTATACAGTTTGTGACCTAATAAATATTTTTGTTGGATTAAGCACTTTTATATTAATTTTTTTTTTGTTTTAAATTTTGTTGTGCAAATTTCACAAAATTCGTTGATTTTGTTGTTGTTGAAAACCCGAATTTAAATATTTCCATTTGACTGCACATTTCCATGGATTTATTTTTAGAAGCATTACGAAATGCTTTTGGCTCTTAATGTGCCAAAGCTTTTCCATTTTTTATATGTAACTACCTATGGCTAAGATTAACACGCGCTTTTTGGCAACTGAGGAGCGACTTCCTCTCTTTTACGTCCGCTCTCACTACTGCCCGATTACAGGTGCGCTACGCAACTGGCGACACCTTCGTAAGACCGGTGCTTGAGACCTGGAAGAATTCTTCGTTTGCTTCTTTTGTTACCTATGCGGCAGCTGATAAGACCAGAAAACGATAGAATTGATATTTTTATCAGTTTGTTTCGATTCGCTGTTATTACGAATTCACTATTTATTCTCTTTTGTGGCCGGGCTAATATTTTAAAGATCAAACATTTCACACACACACACATATATCTCAATTATATTTTCCCGAAATGAAAAACGAATTTTCAGCTGAGCGGACGTTTCCAATGCGTACGTGAAAATTGAAAAGGCGATCGCGAGCAACTGAGCGCAAAATTTGTACAAGCAAAAGTGGGCAAAGCGGAGCCGACGATCGACGGCGCCGCTGCCGTTGCCGCTGCCGCTGCCGCTGCCTTACCGCAGTCGCAGTCGCTGTCAGCTGCTCTGCTGTTGCGGCCACAGCAAAATTTAAATTATTTTCAGCTTTGTTTTCTTTTTATTGCCTATGGTCTGCACACACATACATACATGCAAACGTACATTTATTTTCGTACGCTTTTTTCCCTCTATTTTCCACAATTTCCAAATGTCGTTGGTGTAAACTTTTTCATTTGAATTTTCCGCATTTCTCTTCCGTCAGCCAAAGAGAACAGAATTCGAAAAAGTTTCTCGAGTGTAAAACAAAAAAGAATTATATATTCTACTATTTGTTTAGCAATCTTCAATATTTTAAATTTTAAATTTAATTATAATTCTGGACTGGGTAATAGTTCAGTTAATAAGTGATTTCAGAAACTGACGCAATAATAAAGGTATTTCGCTTACACAAGCCCTTTTAACAATCTAATCTTACTTAGATCTGGGCTATTGTTACGTTGTCATATAGACTGACTGATTTATCAGAACTTGTACTTTATAGGTAAAAGCCCTTAACATCGTTTACTTTATCTGGCCATTTTCTGCAAGAGCTGGCCATTAAAACACGTCTAATCACACCTTTGTTTAACTCGCTCAGTTCTTATCGAGTCGCTGAATTTTTATGGCTTGCCAATTGGCATTTCCATTTGTATTTCTATTTCCATTTACCGTTTTCTGATATACGCCTCAAACATTCTCTCGCTGTGACGACGCTGGAACAACATGGAAGAAGAAGAGGAGGAGAGCAGAGAACTGAAATCGCAAGCAACCGAACCAAGTCAAAAGTATCTCTGGACGCGTCCAAATGCGGCAGCCAACTGAATGCAACGTTCGAAGCGACACGTTCCACAATTCAAAACCCAAAGGCCTTGAGACCCCTTCTTCAGGAGGAATACTCGTACAATTTGCAAATATGGATGGCATAAATTTCGATTCACAATGGCCGTCGCGAAACCTATTGACAATACATCGGAAAGACGCATGCAAATGTGGAAGAGTGCGAATTACAGCAACAAAAGAAACATACATTCTGATTGTCGAAGCTCGTATACCCTCAGTTTCTAGACAGAAAATATAATACAAATTTAAAATTACAAAACCCTATATATCTTAACAAGTATTTAACACCTACATACATAAGATGTCTATATGTATAGCAACAAAAGGAGATATATATTTGGGTTGTCTGAGCTCAGTATATATACACACATATCTTAAAAGTATACGTTCTTCAGCAATTATTTTGCTAAAATGCGAACTTGGTTAAAACAATAACTAAAATATATGTAATCTCCTTCTGACATGTATATATACGCATGATTGTTTAACTTTATTGGAACAATTTTTTAATAGGTATAGAACGATATGAAACAACCAAAATTGGCTTTTGTATTCTTTGTCAGAATTTTAAGGTATGGCAAAAGGGGTGTGGCAAACGGAACAAACGCAGCAAAATAAAAGCCCAAGTACATAAAATGCTGACATGAAAACCCCGTTAAAAGAATTGGCCATTCATTTGAAAGGTGTTGGGTCTACTCTAGTCTAAGTAGTCTAAAATAGTTACGAGCGGTACACTTATCTGGAAACTGGGTTTACGAGCGAACCATTCCGCGCTGACATGTCAAAATTCGCAGAAATAAGAAAGAGTCGAGCAAGTGGAAAAAAGGCGTCATGAGAGTTCTTGGGCGTGGTTCATACTAATTGCCAAAAAGATAACACTCCCAAGGTCAGGCTAAAACCTGAACTTGAGTTCCCACGAAGAGAACATTGCTTCGAGTGTATCGATGTGCTATAAACTTTTAAGTACTACTCATCCAACTACTCAAGCCTCTCAAGTGTCCAACAACCGTCCATTTTTCATGTATTACTGCTGATTTTTGCATCGCAGTTGGACCCATTGGTTAGTCACGTAATTAGGCAAGCAATAAGCTACTTAAGGGGACAAAAAACAAAGGGTAAAGCAAAATGTTGGTAATAATTGGAAAATAAAAGTGAAATACAAAATGTGATAGGCCTACATTTAAATTATTTCTTGTACACCCTTATCGGTCTAAAGGGGAATGCGCAACGGGAAGCGTGGCATGGCGTCCGAGACAGATACAAAATCACAGAAAGAGAGATTACAGATTTACAGATTTACAGAGAATATACCCGTTCATTTACATTTGCATACTTACAAGCTCTTCTCCTCGCTGGTCACTGGCTGTGTCTTGTAACGGTCTTTGTAAAGATCCCGGCGTAGAACGCTAGGCTTTAGAAGTTTGAGGGTGGCGCTGGAGTCGTGCATCTCCGTTGTCTGCTGAAGCGGTGATTCCCAGCTGCTGTTGAGGCCTACCGACGGAGGTGTTGATAGCATTTCCATATGCTTTATGCGCTCAGCTACCGAAATGTTACCTGCTGGTGTAGGAACGAAGTCTGCTGGAGTATGGGTTGCCGCTGCCGCTGCCGCTGCCGCTGCGGACTGCGAGTTGGTTATGGCATCCAAGGCGGCAGCTAGGTCAATGACTGGCGGCGCATCCTGACGTTCAAGCGAACGTGTGCGCCGTTTAAGCACATTACTAGAGCTTTCCTCCTCTGTAGGCTCCGACGACCCGAGCGAACGCCGTTTGGAGGGCGATTCCGTTTTGAGTATGGGACGCATGGTGGTTGCCTCATTGGCAACGGTGTCATTTGCTTCCGGAGCTACGTCACTTAGATCGAACTCTTCACGGCTACTCTTGCGACTACTCTTGAGTATGGGACGAATCTCATGTTCGTCAGCTTCACCAAAGGATTTCTTCTTGAGAATGGGCTTTGGCGGACGGGCTGCCTCCTCACTGGAAGTACTTTCCTGCTTCAGTATTGGGCGTATCTCATGCTCCTCACCACCATCCTCGATGGCGGCAATGTCATCATGCGCAGCCAGCTCGGCGGCGGCCAATGTGACGGCCTGTGAGATGGAAACATGTTTCGATATGTGACCACCCCCATCTGAAGGTGTCGACAGAGAATCTTTCTTCTTTAGTATGCTATGTGGCTGGCTGTCATTAGCCGATGGGCAACCGTCGCTTTTTGTGCTCTCGTAGCTGCTTTGCTTGAGAATGCCGTGCGCCTGGCTAGGACTGAGAGAGCTGCCCGCCTCCTCCAATGAATTGCGACGCGCCGACTTGATCAGAATGCTGCGCTCGTCCGGCGAATGGGAGCGGGAATAGTAACGAGACTCATCCAGACTAGAACGTTTCTTCAGTATCCCTTGTCGCTTGCTTCGGCTGCTTGCCAGCGGAGTATCCAGCACAGTGGAAGAGAAGGTCACCGGCGATGCATTGCTGGAGGCACTTGAGTTGCATTCCCCAAATGCATGCTCCTTCTTTTTCAATATGGACACAATCTGATTGGGTGCAGGCGGTGAGTTCTGTGTGGAGGCTAAGGCTCCAGCCAGCGCCGAAGAAACCAACTCATCCGTACTTTTACGTCGCAGTATGGGTGACATTTTGAGGTCCTGCGGCAGATGCTGCTCATTGCCTACTGCCTGTTCTGCAATCTTCTTAATTTCGGCCAGATCCGTTTTGGTGCGTTCATTTAGCTTTTGGCTAAGACCACGCGCCAAACGCAGCGACTCCGACTTGGAGGTGGATTCGCTACAGGAGCTCTTCTGTGGCGACTGCAGCAGGTCTCGCAGCTGCGACTCCTCATCTCCCGACATTAGGGGACGTGCCATTCCAAGTTCGCGACGTCGTCTTCGGCGCGTAGATGCAGCCTCATCTGCAAGAGAAACGGGACACACATTAGTTCGATCATTGCCAATGTGGGGAACAATCATTAATTGGACTAGGACATGCATGACAGAGGGAGCGGTGGCACAGTCTGAAGTTTAACATATTGTACACAGGTCTCGGTCAGGAAGCTTTCGTGCAACACAAACTGATGCAGATGCAAGTATTGAATGTGAATGCTAGCGTGCCACATGATCACGACGCTCCCGCTCAATCAGTTGCAGCCGTTGCACTGAGCGCTGCTGCAATTTAGCAGCCCATTTTATACTGCGCGGGATGCACCCAAGCTTGACAGATAAGCATGCCGAATTTGGATGCCACTCCTTTCTCTGCTGCTGCTTTGCCTGTTGCCAGTTGCCGGTTGCCAGTTGACGTCCCACTTACCGCTATCCTTGGTAGCTTCCTCGTTATATGATCGGTTTAGATTCGATTTACGTTTGGCAGACTTATCACGATCGCCGCTTCGACGGGGTGAGGCTTCCGGCTAAGAAAATATGGATTATAGGTTAATTGAGATAAATCATTTGGTCTTTAAAAAATACTCACGGTTCGTTTTTGTTTCTGTACGGGACTTAGCTGCAGGTTGGTCAGATTATCACGTGGCTTGTCCGTTGCTCCACTTTCAATTTCATTCTCCGCCTCCGCGCACAGTGTGGAGCTTCTGGGTCGCATCCGCAGAGTGCACTCGACCTTGGAAGGGCTTAGTATACCGCCCGTGAAGTGCAGCTCGCTAAGATTTTGCTTCATCGATATATTGTTAGCGGTGGCCACCAAGGGGCGACGCTCAATGAGCTCCGCCGGCTGCGAGGCGGACCGTACAGAATGGTGCCGTGCTGCACTGCCAGTGGGCTCCGAATTAAAGCCGCTGTTATTGCTGTTGCTGCACTTGGGTGACACCTCCGAACTGCTCAGTCGTCGTCCTGGCGGAGTGGAGTTCGTGCGTATTGAATTGGGAGAACTAAAACGTTGACGCGGATGCTGCTGCTGATCCTCTTCCTTTTTACGGTCTGTGTATGTGTGTGCGTGTATTGCAATGGTTGGGAAGACAGCATGAAATGGCGGTTAGTTAGGAATCTTTAGTGCTAGGTTAACATTTACTAAAACAAAGAGGTTTAGATTAACTACAACAAGGAAATCAAACACCGAGTATAGAGAGGAAAATGTGTGCGAGTGTGAGTGATGGTGTGAGTGAGAGTGTGCAAGTGAGTGTGTGTATGCGAGTGTGTGCAAGTGAGTGTGTGTAAGTGAGAATGTGGTTGTGCAGATGGGAGCAGGCTAATGACTCACCGAGCGCTGCGGCACGCAGGCGACTGGCTTTGGTAGTGCGCACCGCTGGCGAGGATTGGGGCGAGGATGAGGAGCTGCTCAATAATGGACTGGCCTGCGGAGGCGTGGTTATTGTGGGCGTGTGGCTGCTGCCTGTACTGCCAATACGTAGCGGCGAGAGCAGATTTTTGCGCCGCTTTGAAGGCGACGACGAGGACGTCGATGCCGACGCCGATGTCACAGTTGGC
Organism: Drosophila pseudotalamancana; assembly: GCA_037075185.1. Taxonomy (NCBI): domain Eukaryota; kingdom Metazoa; phylum Arthropoda; class Insecta; order Diptera; family Drosophilidae; genus Drosophila; species Drosophila pseudotalamancana. The sequence goes on along the minus strand of JBAMCK010000332.1, from coordinate 130,046 downwards.
GTCACTGCTGGCAGAGCTGTTGCCACTTTAAGCACAATCAATGGTGCTTTGCTGCTCGACGATGTGGCAAAGGGCGGCATGGGCGTGGCGTAGTTAACACTGTGGCAAGCTTGCACTTGTTTTTGTTGCTGACTGTTATTGTTGCTGCGACTAAGGCGACTGCGGCTGTTGTAGTTGTTAATGTTGTTGTTGTTGCAAGTAAAATTAATGCTGCGTTTGTTGTTGCCGCTGGCCGATGAAAAGGTATCGAGGATCGCTGTGTCCCAATTGAAATGTTTTCGAGGATATGCATGAGTATGTTTGGAAGAGATTAAAGCAATCTTGTTATTTGATGTGTGTGTGTTTGTGTGTGTCTGTGCGCGAGTATGTGCGAGAGACATCGAAAATTCAGGTGAATTGCATAATATGCAATTAAAGTAACAATAGAGGCGTGGCACACTCTACTGGATTGATTGATCGATGCGGTCTGTTGACAAAACTTGTGCAACTGTCATTACTAATTTCAACAAACAAGAAACCAATGGCATAACAAGCGAAAGCTGTCAAGTCTGAGTGGAAATGAACTGCAACGACTCCTAAAAATGTCTATCAGCTCTACCTCCCATCTTGTTGGACCCATTTGAGATTATGTAATCTTCTGAACTAAATCATCTGCCACATCAACCAAAGAAAATAAGATGACGAACAGCTTCGGTTCATTGCCACTTCTTCCAGCTGGGCGGGTCCATCAGTCAGTCCGGCAGTCAAAGATCAGTAAACTTTTTGGCTCGAGCATTGCCCTAGACACGATTCCCGAAAAAATAAAATGGGAAAAAAACTGCCACAGACCTCTCATGAGGCAACGATAGCAACACAAAATGAATAGAGCCAAACAATAAAGTTTAAACAATCCCCAAAAACCCAATCAAAAGAAACAAATTCAATATATAGTAAAGAAAAAAATAACGTTGCTTCAAAATGTGTAAATATAAAAAATCAATACATAAGCAGATAAAGGGGATAACTTAAGTTGTAACTTTTCAAATAAAATCTTTAGCAATTCTGTAGCTTATTTTAAGAACTTTTAGCGTGAGGTGGCAAATTAAAGATTGTATTTAATATTATATACTATCATCATATAAAGTTTCTAAGGCAAGCCCATCTATGTAAATTTATTAATTACTCAAGTTTCCAGTTTCCAGGCACTTTCTCAAGCTGCGCCGTTATGAGAGGCTGTCAAAATCTTTTACAAATTGATAATAAAATAATAAAAAGAGGAAGATGGCAAAACATTGAATGAACCGATGTTTGTTTGAATTGATAAATAAATTAAGTTCGGTCCAGCTTGCCGTATCTATTTGTATATCTTCTTTCTGTTTGTTTTTTAAACTTATTAGCAATTTTATGACGTCTTTCATTTGCCTAAGTTGCGTGAAGTCTGTTTTTGTGTCCATAATTATTATTATAGGATCTATTTAAACTTTTCAATGTTGCAAAACAAATCTAAAGATTGGCGGATAATATCCGATTATTTCGCCAGCAACCGCTCTTGTGCAAAATTGCTTTAATTATTGAATTCAAAAAATTGTGCAAATTATTTTATATAATTTCTCAAACATCAAGCCGATACAAATCGAACTAAACTATGCAGGTGTATAGATCAGAGCATTAGATTAAAATATACTTTTGTAGTTATTTCGTTTCTAACAATTTTTGAAGGTCTTGCAAATTTGTGTGGCAGACAGTTTTGGCTTGATTGGCAAGCTGTACAAAATCTAATTTAGTCTAAATTATTTTTAAGTGTTCGAAAAAGAAACGTGGTCACATTTTCAAGCGGTTTCGGCGACTCTTGAGAGTTCAACTTATTTGTAGGTTATACTGTTGAAGGCACTTCGAGCTAATTATTGCGTTCATTGCTGTGTGGCTAACCCATTGTTACGGAAAGCTAATGAAGCAGTAAAGCCACAAGAGATATATGGTAAAAGGGATAAAACCGATAACTCAAACACAGAAAACTTAAGGGATGGTTAAAATATGAATAGTAACATATAATTATATAATACAAAAAGTCGATAAAAACGTAATCGAAAGAGCTGGCAGAGATCATAGAAACTAGTTTAGTGTATACAAGCTACTGAATGACAGAGATCTAAGGGTCAGGCTAAAGATTGGAATTGAATTATATGAGCGAAGGAATCGCATTGCATGACCACAAATGAGGCTTAGGAGAAGGAAAGGTTCATGATAATGAAAAGCCTAAAACTAATGTATTTAAAGCTTGTTATAAGACACTAAAAGTTGAAATAAAATATGTATTAATAAAGACACAACACATCAAGCAACTGGATAAGAACATAAATCACACACAAGAAAACAGGGAGATAAAACGACGAACACAAACACGAACACAAAGCAAATAATCTAATAGAGATTTGAATGCTCCTCGAGAATCGAGAATCGAGAATCGCTTGTGGAGATGCAGGGTCCTGCATCAAGACTCACCTGAGATGCCGGATGATGCGGGACGTATATTAACGGACGTTGCGTTTGCCTGAGACGAGGACGACGTGCTCTTAGGAACTTCGATGTGTAGCTGTGGTTGCGGATGAGTTTGTGGCTGGAACTGCTCTGTGGCATGTGTCATCACGGAGGTGGCCGCCGTCTCATAGGCGGAACTGTTACCGTTCGCCGATGATTGGGGATCGGTGCCGATGGATGCAACTGTAGCAACTGTTGCACCTACCTGCTGTCCACGTGTGGGCGATGGCGAGCTGCAAGATGAGGAGTCGCTGTGATACGCGGCTGGCGGTGGCGGCGATGAGTGGCCAGCACTTTGACGGCTTCCAGAGCGAGGAGTACGAGTTATGAATCTGCAGAAAAGAGAAGATAAATTTAATCAAAAATTGTGCAAGAACGTGCTTAAGGCATTAACATTCAGTATTACGAGCTTATATGTGCAAATGTATCTGTCAGATATCAAGCTGAGTTATCAAATAGTTGTTTGGCTACAAATTCGTCTAGGAAATGCAAAAACAGAAACAGTTTCTTCTCAGTTTTGTCTTCCGCTAGATGCGGCGCAGCTACACGTCTTTAAACACGCTCAACAACTGCCGACGGACAAACCGAAAGTAACTCTGCTAACCCAAGTTCGAGAGCTCGACCGATCGGGCCGACGACGACAACAGCAACAACAACAACCAGTCCGCGAAGCTAATAACAAGAGGTTTTTTGGCTGTTGGCTGTTGTCTGTTTGGGTTTTGCCGCCGCTTGTGTTGTTTGTTTGTATGTTGCAGATATATACACACACACTCAGATACGAATTGACTCAACAGACACACAGAAAACACAAAGAGCGAAAATTCGCACATACTATAAGATTGCGGCCAGGTAAATTTCGCATTCGTATCTATAAGACAGATATGCAACAATTACAATCGTGTTGCTGTTGCTGTTGCTGTTATTGTTGTTGCGTAGTTTTTATCTTGTTTACGTCGCAGCAATACATTAAGAACAAAGCGCAACAAATTATTTATTGTTGTAGCTGCCGGGCATGCGCAGGTAGCCAAAAAGTATCTCAATGTCGACTGTCAGCCGCCTGTCATGTAAATAATATCCATTTGGCTGAAGCGACGATTCAACTGGTCTGCAATTTACTTCCTTAACGCATCGACTGTCGCCTGCAGTTGTTCATCCAGTCAAGCGGTCAGTCAGGCGGCCTACAGCTGATCATTGGGTCATTTAGCCAGTGAACGATACTGTTAATCATATACTCATTATTGACCCAGCCAGCCAGCCAACCAGCCAGCCAGTCGGTCAGCATTGACAGCAGTCTCTCAATTGTTCAATCCGGCATTCACTTATCCAATCCTTCAATCGTTTCATTAACCGGGCAGTCGGTCAGTCAGAAAAAGTTGATTTAGCTGCTCGTCAGACAGGACTTTAAATGTCGCGACTTCTCAATGTCACAAGAACTAAAGAGAGCTGCGACAAATATATATACATACAATATACATATATACATACACTTCAAGACTATAAGGCCAAAGGAAAATCAATTTAATACCTTCTTCTATACGTTAAGGAATAACAATTTTTTTTATATTTTTTTAAGGGTAATTTAATTTAGAGAAATTTCAAACATGTTTTTAAGTCCGAGGTTTCTTTTTATTACTTCGCCTTAACACGACGAACCCCTTATTTCTGTTGGAACAACCTTCTTTTGTTAGGGTATCTTCAAGTTATGAAGGACATTCCAATTAAGAGACCCGTAGACAACATCATGAACGTACCGCCTCCTTTTTGGCTGCATTAAACATCTGCCAAACGGAAATTTCCAATATTAAAATCTGGCTAAAAGATTTGACAACCAGATGTTGGTTGCATTGCAAAAGAACTTTCCAACTAGTTGACTATGTCAAGGAAAAGCTTTTTGGGAGAAAAAAGGAAAAGTGATGCAGCGCTAGTGACCGGTTTTCAACTTTTCAGGTGCTCAGAAAGCGAAATCAGGATTAGAAGAAAACCGCCAGACGACGCGACGCAAAACAGAAGGCTAAATAGAAGAGCCGACCGACGCCTTGGACAGAGTCTGAACTTGGCCATAAAATTATAGCCGAATAGATGGCAGGAACCCAGCAGGTGGCTCTTCTAATGTTTGGGCCTAGCCAACACGCGTTGACAACGAAGCGGACTACTCAATAAATTCCAAATTTAATTGAATGCATTCAACATTTTCTTAGCTCTTTTGAACAAATTCTATGTTGAATGCATTTTTTGTTTGACAATTTTCCACTCTTTTTTTCTTATTTTATATTTCGATTTTCTTTTTTTGTTTCTTTTCTGTTTTTTCTTGTTGCTTTTATGAGGCATTTTTGTAGCGAAAGCCGACGGACAGCCTATGAAAAAGTTGTCGCCCGGTTTGTCGGTTTGTCAGTTTTTAGTTTCGGGTGTACAACAGGTGCTTTCTAAAGCCTGATTCCGGGGTTGGGGCTCTTGAGCGTCGGCAATCGGGGGTCGCGGGTCGGGGTCAGTGGCTGACAGCGTCAATGCGCATTTCGTTTTGATTTATCTCATTATAATTGATGGAAACCTCAAATCGCAACATCGAAGATGTCTTCCCGAAGACCCCAACGTTGAAATATGAAATCGAAACAATGGACAACATAACAGGGCATTAACAAGAGTACCAACAAATTTAACAACAATACACAGATTTGGTTTGTTAACAAGAGCCGAACTATTGTTGTTGTCGTAGCTTTTGACGATTTGTTTTGGGGGCCCGGCTTAAGGCCAATTGTGTAACAATCTCCGAGTGAAGATTTGTGAATACAATTTGCTTCAGTGGTTAAGGATTAGAAATACTTCAATCACACAAAAGGGAGAGTCAGGCTTTTTGTTGCGAAGTGACAATCATTTATTTAACAAACTGTTCCAAGTTTTAACAAAATTTATAGTTTCACTTTCGTTTAGTAGTGTATAAAACCACACCAACAAATACTGCTATTAAAAAATTTTCGGAAATATGATACAGACATGATTATTTAGGTAAAACATTATCAAAGAGGTTTTTTTTAAGAGGAGAAACAACATTTGATCAATGATCGACTGATCAACTGATCAAAGAAAATCGCTAAGGAACTTTAATGTGATTTGTTATCAATATTTGAATGAACTACTACTAATGAAGTACATTTTAATGTAGGTCAGGCCACTCTTAAAACCTTCTTTGATAGACAGGGACATAGTTGAGAACAGAATGTAGGTGAATAGTTGTGGGTTCCTTAATTGGTGCACTTACCTGCGTGCATTGGTCGCCTGGTGATGATGAAGAAGATGATTGGATTGAGATTGAGATTGGGTCTGGGTCTGGTGAGGATCTTCTACAGCCAGCGAGTGCAGATGATCAAGTGCGGGAGATGCGGAGAGTTCATGATGATGTTGATGCTCACGCTGGTAAGGATGATGATGATGGTGACCATTAGCACCGTTAGTAAGCTGCACGGACTTGTCATTAGTGGAGCACAGCTCCTGTTGCCAACGGGCGAGCGTTTCAAAAACTTCTGCCTGCTCATAGTCTGGAGACTTGAATTCCAATTGCTGCTGCTCATCAGCCTCCGTCTGCTTTTTGCTAATGACCCTTCTGTTTAACTCTGGCATAGATAACTTTGGTGGCTCTACAAACATGCGCTCCATATTAATCGGCTGTCCGTCCACGTAGCCTAACACCACGTGTGACGCTGAGGATGCATAGGAGGTCATTGCAGCTGGCTCCAGACTCTTGGCCACACGTTGACGTGGAGACGACTTGTCCTCGAGCTGCAATCCTTTTATTTCTAAAGGATCGCCTTCTGCTGAGACGGAGTTGTCCTGTGCACTCTTCAGGCAGCTGGACGCCAAGTCTGTAGGCGGCAACGAGTTGGCCTTGCCCAGTGTCAGATTAGTTGCCTTTTGACTAGAGTGGAGCGCATAAGGCGATTCCTCATTGTCATCCGTAGAGCCGCCATCGGAGGGCAACTGAATGCGCTTCTGTTTGGTCAGCTGCTGGCGCTTATCCAACTGCTCCGGTTGCTGGTTGCCGCTCATTGAATGTCTGTGGTATTGATGGTGCAAGGGCCAAAAGGTCGCCAGTGTGTTGCTTTTGTCCAACTGCTCCTGCACCTGCTGCTCCCCCTTCTGCCGCACCTCGTTGCTGCTGCTGCTTCTGCTGCTGCTGTTGCTGCTCGAGTCGCCTACGTCTAGGCCTTTCTCCTTGCATATTATGTCGTAGAGCGCGCTGATGGGTCGCGACTCACTACGTACTCGCACGGCCCGTTTGGATCGCTGCTGGAAACGTTGTGTATGTCGACTATTGCGACCGCTATTTGCACCTGGAACACCTGCTACTGCTACGGGTACTGCTACTGATGGACTAGCCTGGACTACGGGTGATCTACTACTACTACTGCAGGCAATAGGATTCGGGATTGGTTCACCTTTTGTAGGGTTGACAGAGGGCGGCAAGGATTTGGCGAAGCGTTCCTTGCTGCTCCGGTGGCGTCTTGTCCGGCTGCTGTTGCTGATGCTGTTGTTGTCCGTGGACACAGAGTCGCCAATTCGAAAAAATGTTGCACGTTGATTAAGGGGTGGTGGCGCTGCAGTTGTCGGACTTGTCTTGGGAAAGCAACGCTGCTCTACTAATTGAGTGCTAGGTGTATTATAAACACTCCGGTAATTCTCATTCAATGCACCCACATCCGATGCATTCGGAGTGTGGATCCGCAGCTGCAGATCTGTATAGTAGGCGGGAGTTGTGTGATGATGAAAGTGCGGATGTTGTCCTCGATACGAGACTCGAGTTGTCGAGCCAACTGATTCGTCTGATAGTTGATGTTGTTGTTGGTTGTCTACTTGTTGCTGGCAGCTTGTTTTGGCAGTGGCGGATGCTGTGGATAAGTCACTAGAGGCCGCAAAAGTTTCTGTATGTGGAGAAGCGAAAAAAAACATAAGTAAGAAAGTGAAAAGTAAATGTAAAGAAATCTTAATTTGGCTAAATGCATTCTATAAAAGTCTTCTAAGAGCCCCTCTAGGGCGTGTCCGGGTTCTTATCCCCCTTTTCGCCCTTCGTTGAACGTCAAGTAAATCTTGGCAGCAATTAAATTGCACCTGGGCACTCGTATTAATATCCCCGACAACCATGTCAAGGTGAGGTGAGGGTTGCACGCTTTTTATAGCCATACACCATGACAATCATTCCCGCACTCACGAACGTAGTAGCAAAGAAAATTCTATTAAATGTCTTTGTGACATTCCGTTCAAGGTATGCACTTGGCTTCCATCTTTTCATCTGCCCAGGTAAAGCTGATTAGTTGTACAATATAAAACACATAAATGAAAGCAATTTCATTCGATCAAAAGCATATGGCAATAGTAAAATAAAAGATTGAAATTCAATAAATAATTGATTCAATTAGGCAACAGAAAACCAGTTAATTAAAATGCTTAGCAAATAAATTGAAGGCTAGCATTCGGCAACTGCCGTTTAATTATTTTCATTGTTCAAATGGGTTTTGTAGGGCTTGATCGATGTGTGGGAGTCGGAGATGGAGTCGGACGAGAGTCTCATCAGTGGGGGCGTTGTTTATCAAATGGAACCTGCGCCAAAGACCCGCCAACGTTTTTTATAGTGCTTCCTCCAGAACTTTTTAAGGCATAATTGAATTAAAAACTGCACAGTTAAAACTTTTATAGCTCGTTTTAGTTCATATGAACTACATTTTAATTTCTATGTTTATTTGATTCGGTATTTTGTAGGCAATTACGCATTTGCTAAATTTGTATAAAAATTTAAATAAAACTAAAATGCAGGAAAATCACAGCTCGGAATTCTCCACTGCAATTTGGTTGCCAAAAATTAAATTGAAGACAACAAATAGATATATCGCAATAAATAAACAAAATGCATTTGGTATATTTCTTGGCAGTTTGCCGCTTGGATTTATAAAACAAACTCATTTTTTTCTGATTTCGTTTGTTGCATGTTTACGATTGCTTATAGTTGTGTGCGGAAAAGTCGGCTAACTAATTGTTGCAAGAAAAAAAAAACAGAGTTGATTCGCACAACTAAACAAAGACAGCAACAACAATAACAATCAAGCAGCAACTAAAAATCGGCTGTGCAACATTTTTGCGGCTTCGACGGGCTATTACAAAACGCTTGTGCCTCCGCTCGTTGCCGCTGCTGCATGTGGCAAGCTGATTGATCGATTGTTGGTCGGGTTGCATAATTAATATGGAAAGTGAAGAGAAGAAGACAAAACAGAAGCTGAAGCTTAGCCTTTAACTTGCCATATGCGACGGTTGCCTCGCACCCGATATCGAGCAATTGTCAAGCAGCCCGCAAAAACTTGCCTCGCACGTTTTGTGGCAGCAAAAAGTGGAATCAATACCGAATGAGCGACAAAACTTGCAAACTGCATTTACAGCCGCACTCTCAATCGTTGTCGTTGTTGCCCCTGTTTACAGTTGCAGTCTTATTTTTAAACGCAAGGGCAAATCTGCCCACGTACTCGGCGTCAAGTGGCAGACATACAAACTGGGCCTCCAACAGCCTCTTCTCTCTGCTCCACACTCTAAAAATAACAATCAAGTTTTTTATGCCGCCTGCCAATGCAATGCTAAAATTTAATTATCAAGAAGTAAGAGTGCTCTAGACGGGAGTGCCCGACTAGGAGGTACCAAGTTCAAAGATCAGTTTTATTTTATATTCCTGAAATGAAAAGGAATTCTTAACTCTATATATATATATAAATAATGCATTTATACATATATATATATAATAAATATATATTAACAGTTATTGACAATTGCTCGATATCGGGTATATATATATAATAAATCACTCTAAATATTAAAAGCTCTTTTGTAAGAATGTACATTTGGATAAAATTCATAGTTTCTGTGTAATGGATATGTGTCCATTCGTCTGTTAGATAAGTTGAAAACCAACATACCCTGTATATGCATTTTCAATGAGTTCGCGGTATAACAACAATTCACAGATCGTTCACATTCATATCAATCTCCTACTCTTCTTATTGATTGACTATAAAACAACAACCTCTTTTTTGTTTGAGTGCAGCCCCAAATTGTAAAATTCGGTTTGCAGTGGAAATAAAACCTTTTTCGAGCCTCTCAAGAACCCCAAACCTTCTGTGGGTGTACATCCTATGAATCCTATGTAGGTGTGATTTAGCTTAAGATTAGTTTGCTTCATATGATTGTAAGTGTAAATTCGATAGCAATAGATCAACAATATAGTTGCGTATATTTATATATATTAGTATTTCCAGTTTTCAGTTTTTACATTAATGTATTTAAGTTTATTACTGAAGAAAAACAGATCTTCGATTCAGCTAAGTTAATGACTGATATTTTATGTGAAGCCATTGATTGTGGTGGCCAGAAATGATAAATGAGCTAATTGGCAATCAATATCAAAATTTAATTAAAATTTAAAGATCGATGGCAGTAGAACCTGGCTTTTATTGGCTGAGAACTTCGATAATACTTGCAAATGGTTTTTGGTTGGAGCTTTGTTACGTATTTTGTGTTCCTTCCTTAAATATTTCTTAGCTCTTAAGCCCTTCTACCACACTATATCAAAGTGTATTAACTTACAAGTTAAAAAACGCCAAATATTTAAAAGACAATCAAAATTAAATAAAAGTTGACTGCTTTACAACAGCACCACCAATAACAATAACAATAACAAACAAATGACACACTCTCCGTTCGGTTATCGACTTAGGTCCATTTTTGAACTTTTGAACCCCTCCATCGGACGATATTCCAAACAATATAAGCTGGGTAGAGCGAGTGGTTTATAGGGACTGTAAAGGGCCTAGGGGCTTAATGAAGCCAAAGACAATAGCAACAACAATTTGTAGGTGAACAAAGGCAATAGAAATCATTAACAGTTATTAAACAATAGCATAGCAAAGAAATTATATAGGAAATTGCTGAGATATCTCGTGGACAGTGGTGTTCGACGACGCCAGAATCTAAAAATAGCAAGTGATATACCACACACAAAGAGACAGACAGCCCGATTGTACAATACCCTACGAAATACGCTGTTTACAGCATTTGATTGGATTGTAAGATTGGGGCAGAAATCGATATAAACACAAAAAGAGAGTAATAAACAATTAATTGTATAAGAGAATTAACTTACGACTGTAAGATACCCAGTAGTGAATATAACATTATATTGAAGTCGAAATCGATATTAATACAATAGGTTAAGTGTTCCTTACTTGATTGACTAATCTTTAAACATAAATAATAACATCTGGACATTAGTTGGCAACAATTGTTGGGCGTTGCTTCCTTGTAATAAATAATGCAAAACACATTTTGCTTACATAAAATGTAGTCATTAAGTTGTGTCCCCAACCAGACTCAATTACAGGGCATCTGCGTAAATAAAGTGCACAAAGCATTTGTGTGGAGGTGGTGCAAATTAAAAATGTACAAAATAGAACCAAAGCGATATAAATTTTTAATACATATACAATACATTACATATTATAAATATGTAAGAGATAGGTATATTAATAATTTCTATAGTTTCATTCACTAGTTAATTGATAAAGAGTTAGTATTGATCGATTTATCTTAATTTTTTAATCAGCAATAAACGAGACTTAATTCTTTATTATTTAATTATTTAGTCGCGCACTTTAAAAGAATTGTTCGTTCATGACCGACTGACTAGCTAAGCAAAGGGTATATTTCATGGCTAACTGAACTACATTGTCATCTGATCACAGATTAAGTTCAGTAGTTCGTATAAACGACCCATGCAATCGAACCTCATCTAATGTAGGTATTCATATTTAAGATATATATTTATATATATATCTTCGAATGTGTGTACTAACTGCGATAGCAAGGCATATCCACATTGCCGCTGCTTTTGCTTGACTGCAGCTGAAAGGAGGAGACATGCTTGGGGTTATCCAGGTTGAGGACGCCTTCGCGAATGAGACACTCCTTGATGGCCAACATATTGTACCCAGCACTCACACTTATACATGCACGCACACTGCACTACATAAACTGTCTGCAAATTAGCTGCGCCGAGCCAAGATATATTATTTTATTTTAGAAAGTAAGACACACGCGTCAAGTGTTTAAATATTTTCAGATCTTTCTCATTTCTGCGTCTTTTATTTTATTTTGGGCCGTATTTTTTTTTAGGATTTTGCAACGAACTGGCTCCGAGACTGGGTCTGCACTTGAGGCGAAAATAGAAAAGCGCTGCGCATTCGCGTCTGCTTTACAATAAACGCGACAACACTTTTCCTCCTAGCTGCCGCCTTTGCAAACTCAGCTGCTGTAATTTTCCAACCAACAGTTTTCGCTGTCTGAACGTATCTGCGACTGAGCAACCGAGCAACCGAGCGACTGAGCGCTAGCCGAAACTATCTCGAGAACTGGCAGTTCAGTTCATTTCGGTTCAGCACAACACGATTTTCATTCTTTATCTTTGGACTCGACGAGACGAACCAAAAGAATTAAAGCAAAACAAAAGCGAGAAAAACGAACGAGCCGACAGCCGATAGCCTATACGAGTATCTATGTGAGCTAGCGCTAGCTGATTGCACTTGTGTGTGTGGGAAGAAGCAGCAAAATCAAAACAAAACGAAAAGCGTGCAACGGTAACAGCTACTATAAAACAGAGACGGAGAGACCGTGTACATTTATACAGATTATGCTCAGCTGTTGGATGGGTCAGTCAGTGGAATGCTCAATCTACAGTGAAACTTGCTTTTAGTGGACTGGATAATAAATAAATTTGAACCAGTTCGCGATTGTCAATTGGGAACTAGTTCAATTCTTAGAATATGTATAAATTAGATACCTGATGAGTAAGTTAACGTAATATATAATATAATATAATTTTATATTAAGACTCAATACAATAATTGGTTCATTTTTTTATAGAAAATTTGTTCATTTCAAAAATTTATAACTATTTAAAATACCTATCTGCGTGGCTTAAACTATTTTCAACTGTGTCCGTAGTACTGAATCACTTCATTTTGCTAACGTTTTTGTTGCTCAAAGTATTAAGCCTACAGAGACAATTGCGTGTGCGCACCATCTGCAGATGCGTAGAAGTTGTCGCCATTATGGGCAGTGCATCGAATGAATCCCATTCACCTGTCCATCACCAGCTCAATTATCTCTTCCTCTCTGTGTTTCTCACACACTCACTCCTTGTGTTTTGCCTCGCATGTTCACATGTGCAAAAAAAAAGAAGAACTAGAAACAAAACTCATTAAATGCCATTACTAAAGCTAAACAACTGCGGAGCTTCGATATTGGAACGTAGACTATATCGGGCTTTTTAGGTCAGCAAACGGTAAACGTTGCAGTTGGAGGAATCACAATTGGTTCAATGCCCAACTTAACCCCAAAGAGGTAGATATAGCATTACACTTCTCAAAAAAAAAAAAAATAATACATATAGTAGATTAATATTTTGGGCCTTGTACCTTCGAACATTTCGATATGCACCATCAAGTTACATAAGTTCTCATTTAATATGCATTTCAATACTGACAGTTGCCTCCATACCTTCATATGTCAAAGGTCAAACGTGAACTTTGACATCTGAATTTGTGACTAGTATTTGATTCCCCAGTGTGTGTGTTTTTTTTATTGCGGGTACAAAAGCTTTTAGAAGCTCCCGAATGGATTTCGAATTTACGGTATCAAACTGATATTTTCAGTTATGTTTGTGTGTTCACAGTTGAAGGTCACAAACGAATAAGCACAGTATCACGAGTATAAACTAATTGAGTCTCATTCTTTAATTAAGTTGATGTCCGACTCTTTCCGTTGTGGGCGTCAATTTGATTGATGGATATAAGTGAGAAAAGGCCTCTGCCTGCCTATTTCTAAAAACAGAACGGTTTTATTGAAACTAAAAAGCGCCACCTAGCGCCGGTTTTAGCTGCTGCAAAGCAACGCTGATTTTCCCAAGTAATTTGTATCTTTATCTAGATTAATCTAGTGTGCCCATCTTCAACTTGTGCCTGTCTGAGAATATAAAAATAGAACATTGTATGACGGGACGATTGTATCACATTTACAACTCTTTCTTTCTTGATAAAAAATTCCATACACTCCTTTTTGAGGATCGTGACGTTTACGTAACGAAGTGTATCATTGCGTCCTACTACTTGTATGATTATCTTATTATCGCTTCCTCCCTTTATTATATGTATTTTGTTGGCCATTTGTGGCGTTCAATATTTTTGCAGTTGTCTTCCCACTTCAGATTTCCGAGTACTTCAGCCCGTGATTTATCTCATAATTACGTTCATCAATATGCAGGATATGCGGAGTATGATTGATGCGATTGCCCATTTGCACTATTAATGCCGATATATTTACCAACAAACATAAAGGAAAAAATACATTTCGCCAATGATTGAATATCTCAACTACAATCCCGTAATGAAACGATGTATGAAGCCCAGAGGGACAGACAAACTTAATATTAAATAAAAATATGGTATATGATTATATCAACTCATGAGAAAGCTTTGCCCGTGTGTCTTAAATGTATTTCCATAATATATATGTATATATATACATATACATACATATATACATATCTTACATAAATATGTAAGAGTGTTTCCATAGAACATACAATGAGAATCGGATAGCAAGATGGTTAAAAATGGGAGAGTGACAAAAAGCAAGAAAAACTGAGAGTCACAGAAAGAGTCGAAGAACTTTTCCTTTTTATTCGGAACTACGACACATTTTATGTATGACACGTACATAAATAAAATCAACATGAAAACGTTCTTTTGCATCACACAATTCAACACAACAAGCCATAAAAGTGTTTTTGGCTCTTTTAAAGCGGGCTTTGGATTGGATGTTGGTTCTACCCAAAATATGTGGGCATGGCTCCTAATACGATCAATCTAAGTGGATTAGGCCTCATGCACAATTGCAACCTACTTTCATTCCAACAACAACAACTATGTCAATAGAAGTCACGCCCATTTAATTTAAAAGGCGTGGCGTATGGAGTGTAGCACGTGTTGCAGGATGCGTAATTTTGTGGTAAGGCTGTGGCTGTGTCTGTGTCTGTGTCTGTGGGACTGAATAAAGTTTCATAATTTAAAGTGCACTATTACACGTTAAATAAATTGCAAACGGCGAAAAGGAATATTGTTTTTGTAAAAATCAATAGGTATATATTTGTAATATATTATTTTATGTAAATGGAATCGATATCTTATCTCAAATATAAGGCTTCAGTTACACAAATGTTGTATTTACGGTGTCTCCCAGTCTCCAAGTTTTGTAATTTCGTTAAATAACTGAACCCAAACAAAGTTATGTAGTTGAGAAGTTCCGAAAGAATCCAAAAATGCTGAAGCGAAAGCAATTCATGTTAAGCGAAGTAGTTAATATGCCAAATTTGGTCTAAAGCAGCTTGATTGGCATACGAAGCAGAGAACTTGTCAGCTGCTTATTGTTGTTTTATTGTTTGCAGCACGCGTTGTAATTAGCGCTGACAATTAAAACAGAACAGGAATGAGCATTCAGACTAAGAGAGCGGTTAAAAAGAGACAGACGAAACTGACGAAACAGACGTAAACTGACTCAAAATGGCAATGAAAATGACGACGAAGATGTTGAACTAGACGCATGCCACATGAGGCGCATAGCCAAACAGCCAGAGTGCAGCAGAAGAGAAGGAACTGAGCCGCAACTCGTTAACTAAATAAATAACTTGATCAGCGACACAGCAAGCGTCATTTAATCACAATTTAATTATATTTCATTTGTGGCTAAAGGCTAAGATTATAAACTCGGTTAGGAATGGGGTAGTTAAGTAAGACCTATTAAAAAAGGAATCTAATGTTAAAGGAGGTAAGTAAACTTAACTAAAAACTTAGTTTAAGCAAATACAATTTCAAATGTTTATGCATTAGAATTGTGCTGAACTGCACAAAATATCATAATTATACTATATATCAGATAAATATATAATATTACATATATCATATAACATCGTTATGTATCAAATAACATCAGCTGTAAGCCAAAGCAGCTGTGAAATAAATAACACATAAAGAACGAACAAAAAGAAAACCGGCTGGTTAAACGCCACCACGAAAGTCACAGTTAACGAGAATTGCTGGGAGAGGCGACATTAATTTAGCAAATGAGAACTACGTAAAAGAAAAATGCCGCAAAATAGATGAAAGAGTCGTTACGCGAAATAATGTACTGGTTATTACTAATTTTAATTACACTGTTAGCTTTATGGAATATAAATTCCAAAATTTGATAAGAAATACTATTCAGCAAATGGGAATTGCCGAGGAAGGTGGCATTCAGCTAATGAGAATTGCAGAGAGTGTTCAGAAATGTATGCATCTGAAATTAGTTTGAAAAGCAACGTAAGATAAGAAAGACTTCCCGATGATATGAGAATTACCGAGAGCGGTAGAATTCGGAGAATAAAAATTGGACGCAAACAATAGCATTGTTGATATACACTTCTTTTTTAGCAGTGATGCATTCCACAGGCAACAGATAAGAAATACTGCTCGATGATAATGTCGTCGACCGTTTATATGACAATGACGTTGTGGAGGTCGCTCGAATGACAAACATCTCTGACTCCGGCCAAATGGAAGGCAGACAACAAAAGTCACTTTGCAACGCGATGCTGAAAATAATTGAGCCATAAAAATAATTCGAATCAAATTCAAAACAATACTTAGTGGGCGGACAAATGTCAGGCGGAAACGACATGCGGGATTTTTCTAAATTTAAATTGATTTTGAAGAAAACAACAATAAATCAATTATTTATTGAAGGCTGTATGTAATTTGCATAATCCTAAGTGTTAAATAACAAAAAACTTACGCATGATAATATTATAATAAATCAGAATCAAAGCTGGCCATATTTGATGAAGACTGAAAACCTGATATCTCAGGATTAACATTAAACAAAAACACGGAACTTATTTATTAGCAAAACAATATAAATCTTAGGATCTCTGTTTACATGCTTACAGTTGGCATTATTTGCACCTGTAGAGGTAAATGAAAGCAAATACGATGCAAACTTGTCGTCGGATTAGGGTTAAGTTGACTTTAACACATATACGGGTCGTAAATGGATATTGCCAGATATATGTATTTATATTACAGGGTAAACAGTGGATAGTTTTCTATGAGTTTTATTTACCTTAAGTAAATATACAAGTGTTTACGCTGGGGTACTTCAGCAATAGGGCATCTCTCAGTCGAGTACTTTAACTTATACATTTTCCATACACTTTCATTGCGTTTTACTATTCAATTTAAACTTTTGCGTCAAAGCACGTTGCAAATTACGTGGCCCTCGAAGGTGACAGCGTGTGCGTGTGTATATATTATCTAGGGAGTGGGAGAATTATAGCAGGTTGAGGTTAAACTAGTAACTGTTTAACTGAACTGCAACTTTCACTGTAAATTAATTTGTTTGATTGAACAAGTTCTAGTCTCTAGTATTTAAAATATATCCGAATCCAATGTTGAATCAAACTGTATCGGTTTCAGAACAAACCATATATATGTCTTTATATTAAGCCTGATTAAACTGCAGCTTGAATTCAAATTTATTCACGAGGTGCACTTGAATATGTTTTTCAAATTTTCAACGGGCTACGATCGGTTTAGCATAATTTATTGATCAATAATCATTAAATAACGTTTACATGCCAATTGCTCCAATTACGAAGCGGCAGAGACGCATAAAACAAAAAGGCTTCACTTCCAAATCTCTTGCCAATTGTTATGCAAGCCGGTAAAAAAGATGTGAGAAAAAAAAGAAGGCAGACGGAGAGAAAAACAAACATCAAATGGAAATTTGTTTGGAACTTGTTTGAATAATTGTGATGCAAATGCGAACGAATGATGCATAATGCAACATGAGATAAAAAACATAAACAACAGATGAAACAATTGACAATGGGATTTTGGACTGGGATTGGGATTGGAATTGGGTTTACGATTGGGCGAGGGGCATCTTTATAAATTAATTAGGAAGGCGTGACATAATAATCTGCCAGGTCTTATTTCCATAATTAGCTGCAAGCAGGCAAATCCAATAACAAACTGGCACATGAAGAGCATAAGAAAAGAAAAAAATAGAGAATGAGAGGAAGAGAGAAACAATAACTTTTCTTTGTTGCAATTACGCTGATGGCCAGCGATTTGCCACCTGAACTTTTATGTTACTTATCCTACAAAAACTGGGCAACTCGGCCAATCGTTTAATTACAGAGAAACTAACTTGGCTAAAAGCTTTACCCACTTGTAATGTGTAAATATGTTAACTTTTGTTTGAATGTGTGTAAATGCAAAAGTAATGGATATACATACATATTCTAAGCTATAGGCGAATGTGATGCTTCTTTAATGAAGTCAGATGCATAAGATTCAGTTAAATCTAGAAACCAATCCATTAAGACAAAGGATTCAAAGTTAAGTAAATTAAAAGAATATTTAAAAGCAACTTCTTGTTTTCTGTTGTTCATTTAAAAGTTTCGAGTTGTTCTTTCTTTTTTTATTTATTATTTTTGTTGTACCTGGCGACAGGTTGCACAAGCCTTATGGGCGTGGCCACTTTGACAAGTTGAATGTTTGCTGAATGGCCAAAGGGTTCAAACTACATGAAAGTTATGTCAGAAACGGAAATGGGGATAGGGAAAGGGTGGCAAATGGCTGGGAAATGGGTCAAATAAAGTGCAGCAGCTGTTACAAAGAAAAATGCCAGGGCACTGCAGCTGGCTGTCATCAAATGCGCAATACCCTGTTCCTAAACATAGATTACGAAAATATATAAATATATCAAATGATATGAAATGAGTGATATAAAAATCATAAGAGCAGAAATTAAAATATTCAACTTGTTTAAAATGGGTAAGCAGGGTATGGAAATATGCACGATTGCGACTCTTAAACTGAATTATCGAAGTGCATCTCCCACTAGACCTTTTTGGAATGTTAAAGTTTCTCAAAACTAGAATCTATCAAATTATTATTGAGGTTTAATAGACCTATCTCAAATTTCTAGTGAGCACTTATTTTGTCACCGTAATATATTTTATGAGTGTTTATTAATGTCCCATTATTTACCCATTGTACTTATATACAGTATAATAATTCACGACGCCATTAACTAAGCTGTCAAGAAAGTGTATTCTTTCTAGCAGACAGAAATGAACTCAAGCAGGAAAGTATCTTAATACAATAAGAGACAAAGATGCTTCAGCATCAGCCATACCTCAATGCATCCGAATCAAGTGAGGTTTCCTCCCCAACTTCTTTAGTGAGTGATTTGGATCCCTTTAATGCGGCCAAAAGTCGCAGTTTGACAGCTGGCGCCGAATATTTGGTTGTTCAGTTAAGATGGCCTCGACACCCTGTAACCTATTTTGAGTAAGCGACTAGGCAATCAATTTAAAATAACGCAATAACATAGAGTGATTTAAGTTAAATACAGACACATAATGAGTTCCTTTGTATATCACTGAACCAGAGTTGCTTACAGGATATCTATTATGTCCAGCACTCGAGACTTTCGCCTGGCAATCATAGCGAGTGCTGCGCAGCCCCTGACCCATCAATCCATAATGGCCTCGAAGTGCTTATGGCACACTTTTTGGTACATTTTTAGGTACTCTTAAATCATGATTCGACCTGTTCCATTTTTTTCAATGGACTTTAGCTTTTCGCATGCCTCTTGTTGTTGCTTGCTGTTTATGCTAATGTTGTTATTGACAGTCAACAAACAACAGGGGCATCAAAATAACAATGATAACAAGAGCGAGAACCATTGACGCGTAGCTGACATTTTCTGACATTTCGCGAAGGATTCGCTACGTCGTATTTTCCCCTTCCCCGGTCAAAAAGCTTTTGTCACTCAATCGACAGACAAAACATCAGTCCCTAAGTGTAGAGTGCCCGACTAAAAGATGCCATGCACACACAAGCACATAGCTTTTATAGTTTTCGAGATCGAAAATAATCGGTAAATCGACTCAACTAATCCTCATCGAGAAAATGTATACATTCTCTCATTTACGTGAAGGTCGGGAATAACTCTTTGCTCGTATATACTTTTGCTCATTACCAATATAGCTTATTTACCTTTTTTCAGTGGATTAAGGGTATAAAAAAAAACCAGGCTTGAGTCAGAGGAACTATGGAGGAAAAGAACCACCGACGAGAACATTTTGGCCTGAAAAGCGGGCGCGTAAGCGGGGCTGACGTATGACAATAGACGTCGAAAAGTCGCACGTTCGTAAATGCTATTTTCGGATTTATCGATTTGATTAATACTTGGTCAGGCAACAAGCCAAATAGAATGAACTAGATTGACGGCAAGCATAAATTATAAATATAAAGTCGCTTTATAAGAGCTCTTTAAAGAAAACGAAATATGGCCAATAATTTCCAATCCTTGAATTTTAGTTTCCCACATCAATCATTCGACTCGAGGTGTAAATCAAATAAAACATATTTACTGCAAATTTTTATGAAAACCATTTCCAATAAATTTTGTCAACATTCAAGGAAAAAGAAAAGCGCTGTGATAAAGCAAAGACAGATTTATGAAGCGTGCTCCAATGAAAAGCATAATTTTCCAAAGAGAGATTAGGCGTGCTTGTTCGGGCGTCGACGTTGGGGGAAACTTTGGCTTTATTCAGGGCCAGTTGCCTTGGCAATGAGCTAAAAGCCAGATAAACTTTCTGCGAAGGTTCCTCGTTGATAGAATATAAAAAAAACAATTGACAAAAGGTTGAAGTACGTCTTATGTTTGGAATGTCGCAATGGAAATTGAGTTTAGATGCCGCTTCCGCTCTTTGGCAGTCACGTGTCGAGTAATAAACTATTGGAATATCGAATCTAGGGCTGTGTTTATCGTTCATTATAAGTTCAGATATAAAAGAGGACTTTAAAATGAAACTCTAAACGAATTGTCGGTGAACGTTTGAGTTTAATCATAAATGAATAATTGAAAGCAATGAATCTTGAATCAATGTAAGCGATTCAACTTATTTATACAATTAAACTAGAACTTTCAACTCAGTTAAATATTTATACTAAGCGAGAGACAATTGCCCCAAATAAGCGATATTTAAATTTCACTCAACTGTAACAATCTATGAATTGCGAGAGAAAGAGAGATAGTGAGACACATACGTATGTAACTGACAATTATAACTAAAACGGTTAATTACACTCTCTGCAATTAAATAGCGCAGTGCTGCGTTTCCAAAAACAAAAACAAATGAGCTATCATTGTAAGTAGTATTAATGTTTTTTTTCTTACATTTGCAGGTTTTTTTTATTAAGCATTCCCAATTAAAGGCCATGAAAATTCTAATTCTAATTCTCCTCAACAATAACAAATTGCAAACGAGCACAAAATGCAATTTCTAGTTGAAAGTTGGAACATGTCATTGTCATGGCAACAGCAAAAACAATAACAACAACGGAGCGAAAACAAGGGCGCGCAAGCAAAACGCACGATTGACTGAACCAACAAAAACAAATGTACAAAAGCACGAAGAACAGACAGAACACCAACTTTGTCTCTCTTCATCAGGCTCTCTTGTTGTTTCTCTATCTTTCCCTCTGGCTCTTAATGATGCTGAGCAAGTTCAACCAGCTGGATCAGCTACAACAACAACAACATAAGCAGACAGCACGACGTTTGTCACGTTAAACGTTTGAATTAAATTAAGGCAAATTCGTGCAATAAATTTAATATATTTTTCTCAGCGGCGCAACGGGCAAGAAATTATTTAAAGCAAAGTCTAAAAATAAAACTTTTGATAAGCCGAATGTGACGTTAGTCGTGTCAAACCGACATCGGCGCCGACGCAATAAGCTAAAAATAACAGCAAAAACTGCGTTCGCCTGTAAAACTGTGGCTCTGACAAAGAGTGTGTAAGAGCGGCAAGGACGGCTGTCTGCTGGGCAGCACTTGCCCGCATGCCATAAAAAGAGTATTGAGTACAATGTACATAGAGGTACACGCATACACATTTATACCAGATACTACTTTTTAAAAGTAGACCGCGCCAGCATTTACCGTTGTTGTGAAAAGCAAAAAGCAGTTGACATGACATGCTGAAAACTAAAGCTCCGCTTAGCGGCTGCAGTGTCATTCGCTTTTATAAGCATTTCACACAAAAATTAACACCGATCAGAGAGACAGAGACGAAAGGTAGGATCTTGCGTTTATTTACACAGCGAATTATCAGTTGGGTAAATTGTTTGTGGTTTAGTGAATGTATTCATTTATTTGACATTTGTATACTTACGAGTGCGGTTGAAATTGTTTTGCAGTGATTTATAAACTTTTCGTCAATTAGCTGGATACCACTGTACCGTCACGCCGGTGATTCAATCGACCGTGGCTATAAGCGAAACAAATTATGTACAGCCGCAACGGCGGATTTGAACACACATTGGTGAACTTGTTTCACTTACACACTCACACATAGACACAAGTCGCAACAAGTAACAAAACACGGCGGAAACGCAATGCAAGCCGAAAACAAAAGCTCAGCTTAACACTACAGACTGTGACGCGATGCAGCAGCCAGAACTTTCATTTGCCAACATGAACCGACGTCGACCACTGCAGACAAAAGACTGAGCTGAAGTTGCGCCAATGCGCCAACAACCGAAGCCACAACTACAAGAGACGAACGATAACAATCGAGTACGAGTGCTCGAGCGGCTCTCCGCTTAGAGCATTGCTGAATGACGCGGGCGCAGCAGTATGTATGGGGGCGTCGTTGTTGTTGTTGAGAGAGCAGTCCGGAGAAGAAGCTGTTGCAGAAAAGGGAAAGGATCGCGAATAGTCAAAAAGTGCAGCACGAACTTGTCAATGCCATGAGAAAGCTCAAAACAGAGACTACGAACGAGATAAAGAGAGGGATAGCGAATGAAGACCGTGCAATGTCATAGAAATGAGTTTAAAGTAAAATTCTTTAATGAGAGGTTATACTTGGTTTATCTGTATTGCGCACAAGTTCCTGTATCGAAGCTATTCCACAATAAATATATCTATGTACAAATATAGATGACAGACTGGATGCTAGTGCTAATAAGGTGGTTGGCTGGCAATGCATGTGCCGTTAGTCACAATTCAATACGAACTAATGGGGAAGTTGGGTGGATGGATGATTGGTCCGATGGATGGACGCATGAAAAAGCGCGGATATGTGAATTGCCATAGAAAATTGCTTTATGCACCGATTTCACGATTGCTCTAAATGCCAGTATGTAAGTAACCAACCAGTTCGCAGAGTATTCAACAAGTTCTAACTACTTATTTAACTACTTGTATTTACCTAACTAAAATTTCGGAATGCAAGTTGAAAGATAAACATAAACAAGGTGCGCGGCTGCTATAAATGCTAAGCACACACATACATATGTATATGCGTACATATGTACATGTGAATGCACACACACACTCAAATATTTATTGTGTAGGATATAAAAACTGCATTCCCATATACTTTTGCGCAGGCGAAAAATGAGCAGGCAGCACAGCGGCAGAATTTTAAAAAGTTGGCAGTATTACAAGCTCGAAGGTGAATGTGAAAGGAATCGAATTGAACAGACGAGACAGTAATATACGTATGTATTTATGTATTTATGTATGTATGTATGTATGTTTGTATGTATGTAAGTATACACATATGTATGTTATCATATGTATGTATGTGTATAGGAATTATACGCTAAGAGTTGGTAAAAATAAATCTCAATGGAATCTAAGTGGAGCCCTTATATAACGCATTTTTGAAATTAACATCGCAAGTGCCACAGTGTTGCAAACTCACCCGAAAATTTAGTTCACTTATTTTATTTTTTTATGTGATGACTCACCTGAAAAGAAACAGAAAAGCGAGACAACAGGTAAGAATACTTTGAATAGGTAAATAAATTAAGTCTTAACGCAAAATGTCACTTTAAAACGTCGCCAGTAAATTAAACAAATCAAATTCAAGCCTTTAATGAAGTCACTGCCGTGTCGACGCGGCACGTGCTACCTGAGAAAACGACAAACAGAATTAGCTAATTAATTAGAGCGGCGACGATAGTGCAAAAAAGAAAACAAACTAAAGTGGATGAAAAGTGCGCGCTGCAACAAAAAACTAGCAAATACCAAATTCAAAGCTCAGCGCGTCACTCAAAAGCTGCACGAATGAAGCAGCTGTTGGGAAGGGGGGAACAGAGGAGGGGAGAGAAATGGAGACAAACTCTTGGTGTCCCACGCATGTGGGCGTGTACGTTGGATATATAAACATATTTAATCCTTAAGAGTTAGGAAATAAAAACTATATTTAGAGTTTTTTTTTTATAAGTACATACAAGTGCTTTTGTGTATTTGAGGTCAATATCTATATGAATTAATCACTCAATTTGAACTCTTTAGTCTTTGGGAACAACCAAAACAACTATAGTAGGCAACTTTAAAGCACTTTATACGGCTTGTAGATTTCATAACGTCGTTTTTTCCGTACAACCCACGAGTAACAGTAAGTTTGTGTGCTTACCTTATTAGGAATTCCATTAATAAGAACAACTGCCTGCGTGCAGGTGATTTTTTATGTCCTTGGACTTCCAAAATTCATACAAATTATGCGAAAATTCGAAAAAAACCGTTATAAGGCGTTATTGATTGTGAATATGAATATGTGTGTGTATGTTTCCGTGTGTGTGTGCGCGCGACAAGACAACAAGAAACGTTTAACAGTTGTCGGGCTAAAGAAATTTGTTTGAAGACACAATATCTTTTGAAAGCAAATTTTGAAACTCGAACCGTTGGCCTACTCGATCAGAATGATTATCCCATTTGATAGTCAGGTGCTCTGAAGCACCAATCAAACTAATCTTGAGACTATTTTCTTTGTTTCTGCACAACCATCGGGCGTTGGAATAAAAAGCCCACAAGCAAAACGCCTGCGTCCCCCCATTGCAGCGACGCCTACGTCGACGATGACTGCGCCGCCGCCGTTGTTAGCGGCCTACGTTTTGCAGTCGGAGAACCAAAGCAAAAGGAATATTCACTTAACGACAGTTGAACGAAGATAATATACTGTGCAAGGAAGATCGTGCCTATTGTAAAGGAAAACAGTAACAGTAACAACGTTGTTGCATTGGACAGATTAGGGAATCCTTTCTTGCCCTTTTCAATAATCCTTCACACTTATATGTTCCATGTATAGCCAAGGCACATGTGACCAAGTCTCCAACAGTAGACCCCATGCACTTATAAAAAAAGATAATTACAATAGTGAGAGAGTTCACTGTTGAGGAAGCAGTAGACATATTTTTCATATGTTTAATAAAAAATAGAATAGTTAAAGGTATATTGTTTTACTTTTTACAATTTGCCGCACGTGCATTCAGAGTATACCACATATACGATCAAAAATCATACAGGGTATTTAAATACAAGCAGAATTTGCTGTTGGTTGCATTTTGCCAGCATCCAGTCAATCAGTCAGTCAGTAAGATGT
This sequence comes from Drosophila pseudotalamancana, assembly GCA_037075185.1. Lineage (NCBI taxonomy): Eukaryota > Metazoa > Arthropoda > Insecta > Diptera > Drosophilidae > Drosophila > Drosophila pseudotalamancana. The sequence continues at coordinate 104,941 of JBAMCK010000332.1, read as the reverse complement.
ATTTACAGTCTTTATGTGCTTTTTCTACTCTCGCGGTGCTCTCCCTCTCCTCCTTCTCCCCCTTCTCTCCACCCCCTTCACCATTAATGATGCAGGCCGACAAAAAACACAAACCACCAAACAATCACTTGGCAATTTTCTTTTATATCCAAATGAATGTTGAAATACTTTAACTGTTGTTTCGTGTATACGTTTATACGTGTATACGTGCATACAACCGTTATAATACGGTTAAAAGGCAACGCTCTGACAGAGACGGCAGAGATCGAGAAATAGCGAGAGTTTAGTGAAGCTGCTGAAACATAATTGTGTTGAATCACTCACGTTTCCGAAGGATACGAAAAGAATAACATAAACCAAGCCACAGGTAAAATGGCAAAAGGTGTGGGTGTTTGTTTTGAGTGTGTGTTTGTGTGGGACGCTTAAAGCTGTTGGAATGGATGCACAATCGGATGTAGTAAAAAGGTAATCACAATTTTCAGAAAGTGCATGAAACAAAAGCAGTTGAATATAAGCCTTAGCAAAATTGAACACAACTATAACACATCAGCTTTACACATATGTTTACATGTAAAACTTTTGATGAAACAGACCCATAGAATTATGAGAGAAAACCTGTTAAAACTTCTGCAAATTTCTTGTCGTAACATATTTGAGCAATAAATAATTGAGTATTGGAACTGAACTTTTTTCTGAGAAACAGGTGAAGCTCATTTGGCATTCATTACATTTACTTTAAATGCAAACTCTAGACAAGAACTTCACCTGTCATACCTCTATACAGGTATAGAAGAGAACATTACTCTCAGACATGTTGGCCAGACACAAAGCTGGGCCACACAATGAGTGGAAACTACCGAAAAACCACTAGAAATGCAAGTGAATGTAAATACGAAAAGAGCCATGGAATATAAGAAAAGGAAAAATAAGAAGAATAAGGCGAAGAAGGAATGAGTAAAAAGGTACTCGAAGAGGCTGCCGACTCGCCAAAAGTGGCAGCAACAAATGCAGCAGGACAAGAATGAAGCTTAACGAAAGTGCGTTCAAAGCTGATGTGCCGGTGCGTTGAACTTGGCCAAGAACAACAGCAACAACAACAACTCCAATAAATATAGAATGAGGGGTTGAGAGGTTGGCTGTAGGCGTGGCGCCTCGCTAAATGCCACTTAAGTGAAATGAATTGCTAGAAAAATTAGCTCACTAACGATTTTATTTGCCAAAGCGATCCGCTGAGAGTGTAAGTCATAAGTAAAGGCAAATATTTGGCTAACAGGACAAAGCGGAAAAAAATGGGTTATAAACTATTTAAGCTGCTGTCCATCCACAATAACTAGATATACAGATGAATATATATAGAGCAGATATATATATATATATATATATATATATATATATATATATATAGATATATATATATGCTCTTAGATACACTCTAATATACACCCACTTAGACGCACCTTTTTCCACTTGTCGCTTGTCTCTTGCTTTAATAAAATTTTTGTTTTGTCTGCCTTTTACTTCTTCACAGTTGATTTTTACTTTACGTTCTTTTTTTCAGGCCACAACTACGAGAAGTCCTTTTGGCCATCCGACACGTACTGCCAACTGCCAACTGCCAACTGCCAACTGGTGGAATTCCTTGCGTCAACTGCCAGCCGAGATGGTTCGAGGGCCAAATTCAGATTCAGACTACGGCCAAAGCACAGGCAACACCCAGCAGTGAGCAACGAGTCGGGTTCTAGCAGCAGCAGCTGGAGCATGGAAGCAGAGGCAACAGCTGATTTTCTAGCCGGTTTTTCTATTTTTCAACTGTTTTCAACTTGAAATCTGCGGCGAATTAGCAAAGCTCTCTCTCCATCTCGTTCTGTCTAAATCTTCATGTGCACTAAACGAAAATTTGCATATTTATATTTTACTACTGTGTCAACTCCTTAACTGTAGTAAATTTGTACGAAAAATAAATAGAGTTTTTGTCTACCTTGTGTATTTTTTTATATTCAATTATTATATTATGTTATAAACACATTTATTTTGTGAATAACACTTTCCTGATATGGCAACACAGTATTTGTCTATTATCTCTTTCGCTCTGTGTGTCCCTTCTCACTCACACTGCAAACCTGTGAATTCGCCGTGACCACTAAACCAAAGCAATTCCAATTAGAGTTCTCTCTCAGGGATAGGCGGACTATGAATATACCCTAAGTTGCTGTTTATCGTTATTTTAATTACTAATTTTATCATCATTCAGGCATCATTTTTTTTTGTTATTACTAGACAAATAGAATATATGGTATGTATACTCTATGCCAGCGAAATTCTCAGTTGCATACATATGTAAGTATGCAAACAAAACGCCCACCAAGAATTTTCAATAAGTTTAGGGTATCCAAGAGAGGCCCGACAACAACAAAATCTGCAACCCTTAGTATTGCGGCCACTGGCATTTTGTTTGTACCTGCGCAGTAGGCATCTGTCTCTCTCTCTCTCTCCACCCTCCACTCTCCCCCTCAAACCGATCTACCTCCCCCAAACATGTCTGCAAGAAAAAACTATTTACATGCGTTACATTTACAACGGCGACCGCAGCGCATTGAACGGTTCCAAATATGCATGCAACTAAATTGACGAGAGTTCGTGGGGGATGTGGATGGGGAGAATGTGGAGGAGGAAGGGAAGGCTTATAGTGGGGTCAGTTCGCTGGAGCAAATGCAGCAACCACAACCGCAACCGCAGTCGAGCGGCGTAACAGTAGCAAAAGGCCAAAGAGCGACCCACACTTGACCGCAGCTCACAGTGTGCTTGCATTGGTATTAGTACCACTGTGTCTATGTGTGTGTGGCACACGTATGACTAATGTAGTGTGTAAAGTGGCCCAGAGTCAAATGTAGGCGAAGGCACATTGTGGCTGCTTCGACTGCGATAATTATTATCACTGAAAGGATTTCGCAGTGCATAATTAGGTGTGAGTTATTCTCCGAAACGCCCACTTGGACACGCCCACAATGTGTGTATGTGTGTATGTGTGTATGTGTGTATGTGTGGGTATGGCAATAGCTGCAAATGAAACTTATGCGATGGCGCATTGCAACAACTGAGAATACATATATCATGCTATAATATACCCTGTATGAAAATCTTTCCAGCTACTGAAATATACACTTTTTTGCAGGTCACGTCAAGTGAAGTCAAAGAGCTTAAGCTTATATGTATATATACCTAATCTGATCTTTATTTAAGTTCCTAAAAGCTTTGATGAAAAGTTCACATACCCTCTACACACCTAAGAAGAGGTTCGCTTGTCTTTTCCGGTTGTTGTCGACTGGCAAGGAGCCTTATTTATGACAGCAGGCGAATTGCGACCGTGTCTAGAGGCCCAACTAGGCGTATTCGAGGGTGGTGTTTGGCGTGTGGCGTGTGGCATGTGACATGTGGCAGTGTGACTTTAACAAATTAGAGCTGTGACATTTTTATTGCTATTTAGGCTTTGCCAACTGGGCGCGCAGTTTGGGCAGCAGCTACAGGTGAATGAACCTTCTGTTAGCTCACAGCAAAAAGGACTCCAAATTTATTTTGGACTCAACACTTGGATTGGAGCCAATAAATGCGTGATATACAAAAACATTAAATGTCCTTTGAATTGCTTTCTTTACCTATTGGAAAACAGTGCTAAATATAAAAGGTCACACAAAGGCGACCTGCAGTTGAATGTCCTTTTTATGCCAAGTCAACAGACGTCGACCAACAATAACAATTAGCCATTGGTGGAGTGGCTCTATATTATGTTAAAGGACTTTCGATTTTTATTGCTTTTGTTCTCAACGAATTTTTAAGCTCACATATTTCTGCGCACTTGTATTGGGCGGGGAAAAATGACCAGAAATCTTAGGAATTCATATTTGTAAACAGGAGATCTACGACCTTTAATAAACTTCAAAGTTATAGTTAAGGTCGGGGACATATCTAACTTGATTTCCGTAAAGGAAAAAAATTAAAGTTTATATGCCAACTCATTAAACTATAACTTAAAAATCTCAACTCTCGAAATTAAAAAATATAAAACAATACAATTTTTAAAAAGCTTTTTAAACACTAGTCAACAAACCATTAAAGTAAAATACAAAGCCTTATCTAAGTTTTTAACCACATCACAACCGTTGTGTAAACCATTTCGAAAAAGCTTTCGAGCTAGTAAAGACTCAAACCTTAAGCAAAAGTTTTTAAGTTGTAAACATTTCCTTAAAAATGCAAATATGTATCTGAAATAATTTTTAATCTAAGAAAAATTTGTAAATATTATTTATAACAATGAAATTTTGGGCTTTTGGCAGCGGCATTAGCAACATTTACATTAAAAATACACAAATACTTAAGATTTTATCTTTATTAGTGTAAAACCTTTTGCAATAGCTGGAAAAAAGGAGCAGGTTAGCTTTACAGATATTTAATTAAAGCAGTTAAAATAAAAGTAAAACACAAAAAAAAATAAAAAATACAGCATATGCAAAGCAACAAAACAAATAAAATAAAACATAGACAAAAATATGTTGACGATTTTTATTGCTTTTAAATAACATTTTATTATTAAAAATATTTATGCAGCGCGTTTATTTTTACTCTTTTTAATACATTTAACATATATAGAAAATTATAGCAAACAACTTCTACTAAGATAAACGTGAGGAAAACCGTTTTATATTATATGAAAGAACTTAAACTAAAATTTAAATTTTGAGCTGAAAATATACAAAGAGAGATTTTGGAAATGTTTTATGATTAGTGAATATCATTATATATATGTATATGAATATAGTATGCATATTGTTCGATGCCTTTCATTCGATTCGCGTGCTTAGACTTTAGAAAGGAAGAGTACAAATATATTTATATTAATTATTAAATAGAACATAATAAAGCAGACATTAAAAAATCATTGGCACAAGTTGCAGTCAAATGTAACAATAAAATTAAAAATTAATAAGACAATGATTTATGGTTAAAGAATTGCCACGGTTAGTTTCTTAACATGTGAATGAAATGCATTTGCACAGTGGTTCTTAAATGATAAATAAGTTACATAATTGAAGTAAAAATACTTTTGAGCTATATTAAAATATACATAAGTATAAAACTAGTACATTAATATTCATATGTAATAATTTAACATAAATGTTTAAGAATAAAACTAATACATCAATATTCATATTCAATTTGGATAGTGAAAAAAAGCCGTTGGTGAACAATTTATGTGAGCTTTGAGCAACTTTGACCATAATTATAACAATAACAATAACAACAATATCGAGTAGTGCTGCGGCAATAACAACATCTAACATGTGTGAGTGTGTGCGCGTGTAACTGGAAGCTGGTTCGCTCAAGTGAGCGCGATTGCCACAATGATAATCACACCAATTACGATCAAACACAATGTGAGCAAATCGTTGGGTGTAATCAGGCCCACGGTGCAGGCGACAAAAACATGCTCGAGCGTTGTCAAACCGCCGCCTCGCGTCTCTCCTCCGACCGCCCCCTCCTCCAATCGCACACCTCGAACCTCGCCAAACACGGAGAGCGCCTTCGAGCTGGTCGTCGGCTGTTCGTCTGTCCAGGCCGGAAGTCCTTTGCGACAGCGTCTCTCAATTTCATTGGCTTCGCTCTCGCTCTCGCTCTCGCTGTCGCTGTCGTCACCTCTGCTGCTGTCGCTCACTCTGTCGATGCTCTGCCTTTCATTACGTGCTAAAGTATCCCTAATTGGAATATCATCACACTCGCTACTCTCTTTGCTTTCATAATTGAGTTTTACCTCGGAAATATTCAGGTTTATTTGCGGAGTCTCGTAAACGACGCTCTTTCTGCGCGGAACTTGTTCGCACTTGGTAATTTCACTTGATTTCAGATCGTCAAGTTCGATTTCTTCAAGAAAGGCTTCCTCTAGTGCAAGGTCAACTAAATGACTATCGTCAAGTTCGTTTTCCTCCAAGTTGCTATCGTCAAGTTCGTTATCCTCCGAAGTACTCTCATCAAACTCTTTTATGAACGATTCACTGGCTACATCATATACTGCCTCGCTTAACGCAAGATTTTGGTTAAGTTTCAAACCTTCAATGAGTTTAATGCCAGCTTGTGCCTGTTTCTCGCTGTCCCCTTCATAAGGGACAAGTTCGGTTTCATTCGATTTATTTTCGTTAGGTTCTTTTCTAAGCGGTTCACTTGCGAGATCATAAACAGCCCCACTTAAAGCAAACGTTTCGTCAAGTTCGGCAACTCGTGACTGGTTTTCTGTGTCTGAATTAACATTTTCTTCAGCTTCGTTAACACTGACCTCTTCACGCAAACTCTCCAGCAACTCTTCCTCTGTGGGCAAACGTGGAAAGTCATCCCCCCTTTTAGTCCTGTAGGACTCGCTATCTGTGCTTTCATCAGCCGTGGACTCCGTTGCACTTATCGAAACCTCAGACACGTAGTGCTCCTTAACCTCATAGCGACTATTGAAGGTGGTCTGCAACTCAATGGATGCATTCGCATTGACAATTGCAAGCGGAAAGTCAGCTAGGCTGGCATTGCCCGAGTCCGGGTTAGACGATGTCTCCTCCAGCGAACTTAACGAACCGAACTGGGTAAAAGCGGGTGCAGGTGTTTCGTCCACTTCGGGTCTTTCCATGACAATGTTGATTTTGCTGGCATAGATTCGATTGAAATTTGGCGAAAGCTTAATGCACTGCTCTGTGTCTGTCTTCGTCGTCAGTTGCTTGTGCTCATGGTCAGGTTCCTGCTCCGGCTCCAGTTCCAGTTCCGGTATAGTGGCTAACTTATAACTATGACTACTACAACTATGAGCGCTGTCATTAGTGGATGTGGATGGGTTGTGGTTGGGTGCGCTTGGTGAGGTGCTGCAACTGCGACTGCAACTGTTGCTGGTAGTATTAACATCAAGTTCAAGTTCAGGGTCAAGTTTAAAATCAACATTCAAAACTGGATTAGTAGCGGTAGCTTGGACGAGCGTAGCGAGAGCACAGCGGGGATTAGTAGCAGCATCTGAGGGACTCGTCTCATTGGCATTGGCTGGGTCTATTGCATTTGCATTGGCATTGGCATTGGCTAGGACTTGGTCTTGACATTGTTCTTGGGCGGGGGCAACGCCTTTACCTGTTGGGTTTACCGACGACTGCTTGCGACGAAGCTGCTTCGATGGTTTCTCCTCAATGCCGAAAATGGCAGCTAGCTCCTCACTCGAATTGTATTGCGAGGGCGAAGAGGACCGCGCCCTTCCCTCAACTCCGCCGACCGGCGTCAATTGCAACGGCGGTGACGAGGAGCCAGACGAAGGCGACGGCGATGCTGCGCTGGCGGTTTGATTCTCGCTCGAGTTGTTATTGGTGTTTGTAGAACTGTTGGTGTTCGTGCTCGGTGTGTTGGTGCTAATTGTGGTGTTGTTCGGCGTCGATTGCACATCGTAGGATGTGGTGCTGAATGTCTTGATTGGATCGGTGCTGGGTGCATGATAATCGCTACTCTGCGACTTGATATAGTCGCTCGAGGAGTACGGATTGAACGAGGTTATACTCGAGGACAGGGGCCGGCTGTTGTTCGACGGACTGGATGACTTGGCCAGGCAATCGCTGCTGGAGCTGAACGAGGAGGCGGTGGTGCTCACAGTAGCAGCTTGATGACTGCCACAACCACTGCCACTGCCACTGCCACTGCTGCTGCTGATGCTGGGAGCTGTGGTGCGCTGATCGTCTGTGCTGGATGTATTATTGGCGGTTCCTGTGGTTGTAGTCCTGCTTCCTGTTTGACGCGCCTGACGCTCGCACTCCTGCATGATGCGATCGATGTCATCGAGCGTTTGCGACTTGGCCTGTGCCCGCGTCTTCGCCTCTGCAATGGGACAAATAAGAGTGGCATCAGCGGTGACCTGTTTGCTGCTCGTGGCAGCTCCGGCTGTGCTCATATTACAGGCGGCCAGATTATCGTAGTCTGGCGGGGATTCGGCCAGCTCACTGATCTGTCGCATGCAGCGCTTGGCAATAGCCTCGATCTTGTCAGATTGTATGGGATCCAGTTTCTTGATAAGATGCGGCATCACCAGCTGCTCCGTTGGTCGCTGTTTCACCTGCAGCGCCTCGTGCACCACCACTGGTGGTTCAGTGGTCACAATATCCTTGAGTATTTTCTCGCAAACGGCATTCGCCGCCTCGGAAACTTCGTCGATGGCACGTATCAGCTTGCCCTCCTTGTGAAGCTTGCGCGGATTAGGCTGCTGTGTCTGCTCGCTTGCCGGTTCATCATGGTCGGGCAGCGTGTCCAGGAGCAGTTGACCACAGCGTTTCGCTGCCTCTGATACAGCCTCGATCTGCTGCAACTCCTCTTCTAGCTTCTGCTGTTCCGCATTCAACTTGGGTCTGGCAGCCGTGATTAACGCCTCCTTACGAAGCTCGTCCAGCTCTTGCGTTAACTTAATGCTGCTCGCCTGCGCATCCTGCGCAATTTTGTTCAAAGCATCCTCCAGCAATGGCTCAGGCGTAAGGCTCTTACGAGGTGCTGGCACTGGCGCCTGCTTTGGCGCCTCCTCTTGGTTTAGACGCTCCGGCAGCTGAGCTATGGCACCGCCCTGGCTGGGATGCCTGAAAGGTATGTGCGCTTTTTTGGTCAGCTCCTCGTCCTGTGCCTTCAGCTTGCGCAGCAGGTCGAAAGTGCCGGGAATATCGCTGGTATCGCTCGCCTCTGTCCCGCCCAGATTGGACAGCGAGCCGGCACGTTCAATCGTACGTGTCAGTTCCATGTAGCTGCCAAGATCCCCACCCGATGGCTTCGCAGCATCGCGTTGGATAAGATTGTATATGTTGGCGGATTGGGTGCGCGTGGCGCGCTGTTTCTTCTGCATGGGATAGACAAAGCTGGACTTGCGACCTGGCGGGTCTTTGCGCAATGCACGCACTGCCAAGTCATCCTTGACAATGTCCGGTGATCCACTCTTCTTCTTCTTGACCACTCGTACCGGCTCCACGTGCAGATAATCGCTCTGCGGTGCCGGCACAATCGGACCCACGGGTATTCCAAAGAGCGGTTGCCTCTCCGCCGGACGATGCTGGGAATTGGCCAGCTGCAGATTGCGATAGGCGACATCGTCGCGCACCGGATCGGGCTCACCCGTCGGCGAGTCCTCATCATCATAATCATCGGCATGGGCGAGAGCGAACTTCTCAAAGTCACTCGGCGTAGGCATTCGAGGCTTAGGCTCTGCCTTCGGTTCTGGTTTCGATTCTGGCTGTGGTTCTGGTGGTTCGGTAAGACCGAGAGACTTGTAAATAGCTTCTAGCTCGTTGATGGCCTCTTCCAGATTGGCAGGCTTCTTCCGTGGGAAATAGATGGGCGCGATGGCTGGTGCGCTACCCTTTCGCTCCACAAAAACTGGCGCCGGCGCCTGCTGATGCTGTTCCCGCTTCTCGGCCACGTACTCCTCGTACTTGTTTGGTAAATCTTCTCCAGAACGACGCTGATAATGATGTGGCATGGAGTTGGTCTTGTGCACATCGCGATTTCGTATTTCCACATAGTTCTGGCTGCCATGCTCACCGGGTTTGATGTGCAAACTGCCGCATATGACGTTGTCCGGCGCTGGGGGAGCGACCGGGGCTGGCGTGGATGCAGGAGCTGATCTCTTGGGCTTCTGCACCTCCGAGTACATGGGCATGGGATAGCTGCGCAGTTCACTAATTCGCGAGCTGGAAATGGAGCGCGGCTTGGCCAAAGGCTGCTGCTGTGACCGCGGCTGTGGCTGCCAGTGACTAGCCGACTCGCTGGACGTTGGTAGTCCGCTCTTCGAAGTGCGCAAGACACCGCTAGAGGCCGGCAAGCCTGGCTTTGGCTCACGCAATCCCATATCGGCGTCCAACATGTGAATGGGCTTTCGGGAGCGCGGAGTCGCATCGGCCATATAGTGGAAGTCAATGCCATTTGGCAGCGACTTCTTGCCCGGCATCGCGTTCCGCTCCGAGCGGGTAATAAAACGACGATGATGCGAAGATGTTGGCTCATTCACCGGCGCACTAGCTATCGAGCTGCTGGGTTGGGAGTTGAGCGAGTGGACCGACTGGTAATGCGGCGGCTGCCACATCCGATCATCGGAGACACAGCGTCCCCCCTGGTCGAAGGCATACGAGACGGGTCGCAAGTCGCTCGAGCTGTAACCCATGTGCGTGGACCCCACGTGAACGCGTCGAAGCGGATCTCGCGGAGGCGGAGGCGGTGGCAACGGCTTGCTCTGCATGCGCCCATTCACATTCTGCAAATGTATTTGGCTATCGTAGCTGATACTGCGCTTTGCATCGTTCTGCATGGAGTTTTGCAAAGGACGCGTCTGCGGCTGCCATTGCACATAGGCGGGGGAAGCGGAAGCGCCAGCTGAATTGGGTCCAGCCTGGTAAATGGACAAGGGCAACGGTTGCGTCTTGTACCGTTGAGTGGTTGCCACCACAGGTGGCTGATGCTGCTGCGACTGTTGAGGGTGCAGAGGCGCACCCCCATGACTGACCTCGCCGTCACGGGACAACCGCTTGTAATAGCGTTCGTTGCGAGCAGCGCGACTCCTTCGACTTTGACCAGGTCCGCCGAGTCCAAGTAGGGCTTGTCCGCCGCTGTGTATGCTCTCATCGCTGCGGTACTTGGAGAAGGTCGAAGAGTTTAGCGAAATGATCTCCTCCTCGCTGGAGTGGCCCGCTCGCTGGCCAGCCACCTTGCCTCGTTGGGCCGAACGCGATTTCTGGGTTGGCAACTGCTGCGCCAGGTAGAGCCGGCGATCTAGCGAGTTACTCGACCGACTGTGAAATCCCGGCTGATTTTGATAGTACGGCTCCTGCGGCACCATTTCCACGGGCAAAAAGAACTCGTTATCTATGTGAGTTGGCTGAGGGTGAGGCTGATGATGCATCTCAGGTGACTTCGTAGTGGGCACCACAATGTGATCGAAGCCAAGGACCTTGCTGGTACTACCGCCACTGCTGCGACCAGACTTGGCAATTTGTTTCGATTTGGGTTTCGTTGAGCTTTGACGCTGGGCGGGCACAAAGCCCGCCTTCCGATCCTCCTCACTGGAGCTGGCGCTGCCCTCGGTCGCATCCTTCTTTTTCCGAAACAGTCGGCCAAAGGACCATTTCTGTTTGTTCGACAGCTGCTGCGAAGAGTTGCTCATGCTGTGTGGTTGGTGTTGGTTGCGGAGACGTTCCATCTCTTCTTCGTTGTTGTTCTCTGATGCTTGTGTTGTTGTTGTTGCTGATTTGCTGTTAGCTTTGATGTCGTCGTCGGCGCTGTTGCGCTCATCGGTGAACTGAAGCTCTTTCGGCAGCGGCAACTGGGGACGCCAGGTCGTTTGAACAGTCTACAGAGACAAGAAAAATGGAGTCGGAGAGATAAATTAGTTATAGGCGGCAAAATCAAGATAAGTCTTATTTAAGCATTTGTTTTATTTGCACTTAATGGGCCTACAAAGCTCCTATTGTTGTTGGCTGCTCAGGCAAACGATAAGATTCCATTATATTAACTTGGCTCAAAGACCCTGAGATAAGCGTCAAAAGCAACTGAAGTCCGCTTTTTTAATATGATTTGCTCTGAGAAAGAAAATCTGATTTGTTAAACATTCATTTTAAAAGGTACTCAGAAGAGACTAGTTTCAAGATTTGCTGTCTGTTGTTTTTGTTTTTGTTTTTTTTTTTTTTTGTACTGGCTTCTCGTTGTTTACAAGTCAACTACATAGATAGCTCTTCCTGAGGTTCAATGCTCTCCCAATAGAGCCGTCTAGTAGGTCTTAAAGCGAACGTTTGTTCTGTAGTTGCATCTTTTTTCTTATCGATCAAGTTATAATTTACATACAGCTCCCACGCAAGAGCCTAAGTAGTGAAAAACTCAAAGAAAATGCTTTTTCATCCACATTCGTTGTGCTCTAAAGAAAAGTCTGTCAGCCGGAAACCGCTCTCTTACATTGAATTTAGATGCTTAGCATAAAAATAATTGCTTTGCAGAACCTTAAAGCAATATCAAGGCAAAAAGTCTTATCAATCAAGATAATGAAAGCAAATTTGATGACAAATCTTAGAACATAATACATGTAAGAATATATACATATAAAGCAAAACATTGTTTAATCTAATCTCAAGTTAAATTGCGAGAGATAAAAAATCAAAACTTTCCCTGCTTATTAAATCAATTTTCAATATGTCTTCTATACGAATCATATACAAAAATAAACGAGTCCAAGTTCTCTTTCGTTTCTTAATTATTTGTTCAATTTGGATATTTGTTTATAAGAAAAAGCTGAAAAGTTGGGCGTGGGATACTTATATATATTCATATATGGAATGATACATCATTTCCGCTGCAGACGCCACTAAAGAATCGCTGACGATCTTTTTTCGTATAGTATGAAGGATGGGTAACACTTGTCTTATTTAGAAGACTTGTGGGTGAAGGGCTTATTAAAAGCAAATAAACAAACGGATAGTGTAAACATTATATGGAAACATAAGGGGGATTGCAATTCAACTCCAATTAAAGGCGAAACTCTGATATTACAGTTTTCATTAAGATTCGATTAAACAGAAAAGGGAATAATTGACAGATTAATTGATCAAACTTTTAATTTGATTTAATAAATTTTGTGAGGTTTTTCAATACACTCCCAGAAGGTGGGTTTCAATTCGACTCATATTAAGAATAAGTACAAATTTATAGATCAGCTTCCCAATTTCATTTGCAACAAACAAAAACAAACAGTAATAAAATGTTAAACAACACTTTTTAATGTGCGTTGTTTCAACACCATCTCCGCACGTGTTTTTGTTGTTTTGGTTACGTTTACAAGAGTCGTTCAAATGATTTATGGACTGAAGAATAACGCAACTTGATTCCAAAAACTGGCCACATAAAAGTCACAACAGCTACGTGACTCAGTTTAAAGATAAATTAACAACATTTTTAAATGTGATTCTGTGTGTTTATGTAAAATAGTCAAAGGGATATTTTTTCGGTGTTATGCACAAAATTCCAAATGTATGGCGTCGCACACAACTGCGAAATTTCGGGCAACCTGCCAAGGCACAAATCACCAATCACTCATACGCACTGTGTAACCCGTGTCTGTGGCGCAAGCTAAGAAAACACAATAGAATCACACACACACACACAAATAACGAGTGCGTGTTTGTGGTAACTATAAATAAGCACGCAGAATATGTACAAAAAAGAACTCTACAAATTAGTGCCGAAAAAAGCGAATTCTCTGATTCCAATTGAAATTGCAAATCGGAATTGAAACTCATGTATGTACAAATTTATAAATAAATAAGTTTTGAGTGTAAAGTACGCTATAAACTATACACAAATGTATTCCGAAAGTTTAGTTCTGGCCCGAACAAACGCGTCCACTCGACTGATAGCAAAGGAAAACTGTGCACGAGATCGTGCCGATTGATCGCTTCGAAAGCTTTGAAGCTCTTTTCTTTTTTGAAGAGCGAAACTCTGGTGCTTAAGAGAGAGAAAGAGGGAGAGAGAGAAAGAGAGAGAGAGAGAGAGAGAGAGAGAGAGAGAGAGAAAGAGAGAGTTATCGGAGTGATAGGGGATAGTTTCAGTGCAAAGGGTTTTGGCGATGATCTAGCTAAGGTCGCCGCACGTGGTACAAATTTTCCTCTCGCATTTATCAATAATGTATGCAGATACCATTTTGTTTGGTTTGCTTTAATCACCACTTTGTAAACGTGTAAATATTTAAGTATTTACAATTTAATTATAAGTAGATGTAAATATATAATTATACACATATTTTTAAAATAAGAAATATTTAAGCAACCCAAAAACCAAATTCGTTTAAACTAAATAAATAATTTATCTTTAAATATAGTTTTTCATTTTAAAAACTATTTTTTGGTAGTCTCATGTACAAGAGCGAGAGAGAAAGAGGATGTGCACTTAGTTGTTGCGTATATGTATGGGTATGTGCATATTTTTCAAATAATTTAAGCTTAAATAAATTTCAGATGTATTCGTATTGGCATTGGTACTTTTTTAATTTTTCGTACATTCATACAAAAATAGTACATAGTTATATGATCTTTGAGAGAGAGGAAGAAATAAAGTGAATGGGGGAGCGATTCACATCGAGGCAGTGCTATGGATGGTTAGCCTTAATTTCAATTAACTAAATGGCAACAAAATCTAAATGATTTTCTATTTAATTTGAAGATCCGTAAATTGGGAAGTCAATGAACTGCTTCGAAAGTGTTACGGGGCCCGAGAGGCTTTTAATTAACGAAAAATAACAGAAAATACTCGAAATGGAAAACACAATTAAAGTCAGTTGATATACGAAATATGTTCGGATGGAAAAGTTCTGCCACCCATTCACCCACTCAAATATAGCAAGTCAAAGTAGATCTGAAAATGTGTCACCTGAAATTAAGAAAATCATTAATGCCAAGATTCTTACATCTGAAATAAATTGAAAATGTAGCCCAAAAGTTTATTTTTATGGAAGTGTGTGTGAGTGTATTTAAATAGATTGACTAAGGTGAACAACTTGAAATCTTTCGAATCTTGTTCTAAATTTCTTTAATAAACGATTCACTTAAAAAATTTTTGGCTTTCCTGCTGTCAACAAAGTAAAAATATTTATACAGACTTAGAAAAATGGAACGAATGCGGAAGATATTTGCGCTTCGAGAAAGTAAAAGTACGATCTAATCTAAATATATACATATATACACTATCTGTCTATATATAGAAAAGTGTATGCAAAGCAAAGCCAGAATATGGGTCAGTGGGCATTTTGGCGAAGTATCTTCACGATCTCAACTTAAGTCAGCCATAAAACTTAATATTTAATTAGTCGAGAGCTAACGAAAATAATTTGACTTTCAATATAAATTGCAAACAATTTGCAGCTGTTCGATCGAAAGTTAATTAACTGTAACTGCGAAGCATCCAAATTGAAATTGCACAGAATAATAATTTATTTATTTATCGCGCGAATTCGAATAAAAGTTTTATGACTTTTACCTTATTTTGCATGCTCGATAATTTTTAATAAATTTAATCTCCATATTTTTACCAATGAATCAGAGTTGGACGTGAGAGACAAACTGGAATTTATTTGGCATCGCCAATAGATATAAGAAATTCTTTATACATATATGTACATATATATTTACACTTTCGTGTATAAGAATATAGTTTTAAATTGCAGTTTCCGAGATCGGATTCTTTCAAAAGAATCATATGTTTCTATTTAATGAACTAGTGAACGAGTCGAATTGCCAGCTCTAAAATAGACAACAAGTGGCATTGGGTGTGGGTTGAAAATTGGACAGGGGCGCGTCATCGTGGGGAAATGTTTTTATTTAATAGAAAAGGCGTCGAGCTCGACACGCCAACAGCTAATAATAAATTAGGGATGCAAGTTGCATTAAAGAAACAACAAGATAGAGTTTTACCATGCATAATTCATACTAATTTCCCCAGAACTGAAATGTTGGTAGGGTCAATGACAGGCCCTAAACGAAGACCCGTCCAGAAAGTTGGTCAGCTGGAAAAAAGGAGTCAACTGGAAAAGCAGGAAAAGCTGAAAATCGTTTATATATGCACAGCACGTGTTGCACTTAATGCAGGGGAAGAGAGATATAACGAAACTTCTTGCAACTTGTGGCAACAAATTTGTTTATCCACCGAATCAAATGATCAGTGCGTATTGTTGTTCTTCTCTTTAGTGTTGCAGGCTGAGTGAACAGCGGGAAGCCGGGCAACGCCGGGTGCCACCAGGAAGTAACATATTAGATCTAGCATGTGTTTCTAACATATTTAATTATGCATTTTGTTTGTTTGGTCTATGATATTATGAAAAAGTCTTGGAAGAAAACCGTGAAAACTTTAGGTTAATGACTTCTTATTTTCGAGCGTATATAATTTAATTCCTTTATACATTCTTTTATTTTATTATTTTCGTATTTTTAATCCACTTCAAAGTCTTCAGCGAGAAGTCTATCCAAGCAAGCAGTCAAAAAACCATTTCTTTTATATAAAATTTCATATCAACAATAATGTTCAAGTTAACTGTTTGAGCAAACTTTATTATTTTGCATATACATATATCTATATCTGTGTATATATATATGTCTGTACATTTGAAATCAGAAACTCTCGTCGCTTTCATTTTCAAATGCTTTCGGCCAATGAACTTCATGAGAGCCGCCAAAAAAGTGTCCAAAAAAGGCAGCCAAACATGTTAAATAAAACACATATTTAACACGCATCTCAAGAGAGAGGGACAGAGAGAGTAAGAGAAACAGAGAAAGAGAGAAAGAGGAGTCCAGTGATCGACCAGGGCCGGGTTTAACCTATTGGTTTATCTTATTGTGCGTAGTTTTTTTCAACTTTCACTAGACGTCATTAAATTTTACCCATTTCGACCGCCAGAGGGCGCTGCTAATGAAATAATCAACATGTTCGTAAGTCTACACGCACACACACAGACAGATTTGAACATTCATATAAATCGATTTTTAATTGCCCTCAAAATGTGCGTTGCTTGGCTTTTGTTATTGTTGTTGTTTCATAAGTCGGTGAGGCAGGTGGCAAGTTGCTTTTTTAATATGATATACAAAATACAAAATTATAAAGTTAACTAATTTGTATCACTTATTTATATACCCAAAAATTTGCATAATTACGCAAACGTGTCGAAAAGTCTTGTAGAAAACTTTTGATATTTTGATATGTGATATGTGACTGGAAACAAATGTGGGAACTGTTTGCTAATCAACCCGAGAGACAGGTGAGCCACCCAGTTCATATGACAGATGAGTACCGTGTGACTTTATTTTAGGTATAATTAACACCCCAACACATTGTGCCGAAAGAAACTATCCTATATAATATAACTATTTATACTATTTATGTTTTTGACATATTTACTTGTGCAAAAGAGCAGAAAATTTTGGAAGCTCAACTCATTCAAAGTTGTAACTACTAGTTAAGTTGATTAAATAGTCTTGCCCTAAATAAAACAGAAATATATAGTAGAAAATAAAAAGTATTTTTCGTGTATCTCAACTAAATCACTAAGTGAACGTAGACCTTGACCCAACTTGAAAATTAAATTAATACCCGTTTACCGGAATCACTCAGCTCTGTACTTTTTTAGTTAATTGTACCAAATATTATATACAAACGTATTCTTTAACAGACTTTTGTTGAACCAAAAAAAAAAAAAAAGAAACACTCACGCAAATTGTGCAAAAATTGTGAGAAACGTGTGTTCATCGTTGAGTCTCGCAATTTCCGTAATTTTATAGTATTTTCCGTGGCCCCAAAAATTCCCATGCACTTGTTTATATTAGCCGCAATACATAGCCCAACAAATAAATGGAATAGTATAGATAAATACATATGCAAAAATGTGATAAAATAAATCATTCTGTTTATATCATTCTGCATTTCGTCTTATCCTTATATTAAACTTATTCCTGAACTGGTTAAAATGTGAATCGTTCAATTGATAATTATGTTTTTTTTACATAACAACTTTAAATAGAAAATATTAAAAAGTTGTTATATACAATTTTTACAATAGAGAAGAGAGTAAAAACTGAAATATTTTACCTTAATGGGCGATTTTCGCTTCTGCTTATTATAAACTTATTTGAGAGCTTGTTCAAGACTTGAACCTTCAAATTATTTGTTGATTTACATAACAATTGTGAGTAGAAAGTAAAGTATAGCTATATATATTTCATATATATGTATATGTATACAGGAACGTGTTCTGTTCAGTTCTTTAAATTTTTGATTTTACGTTATGTTTATTTTCACAAATTTGCACTTCTTATATTTTTCTCTATATTCATTTTCATTTTCAGTTTCCAACGTTATGAAAACTCTTGGCAGGCAGAACTGAAGATGAGCAAATTTTCAATAATGTACGCAAGAATTGTATATTCATAGATATATACTGGTATATATATATATATATATATATATATATATATATATATACAATACATCAATATATATACATATGTATACTGCAGTTAATACACACATTTATTATTTAGGTGAAACATTTGTTGGCATTCGAACTAGTGGAAATGTCTATTGAATGATTCATTTAGATCATTCGCACTGTGATTAGCTGATGAATAACTCAATTTCTTGTGCTACATAAGAATCAGTCAGAAAGATCAGTTAGACAATAAACTAGGCTAGATCTGCAATAGGCCATAAAAATTAATACGAGGTAGGAGCATTGAAGAGACATCCTTTGGAGTTGTTGGCAGTTGCCGGAAGCGAACGCTTTACATATCCGGAAGCAGTAACAATTACGCCGTATAATTGAATAACCAGCTTGAATATTACCCGCAATCGAGGCTTGTAATTGGTCAACATATGGAAATGCCGGTACAAATTATATACTTTGTATGTGGATGCAGTCAAAGCGAACTTTCAATCTTTACAGTTGGCCAACAAACTGTGAAAATAAATTGAACACGTGTGGAAATTGTGTCCATTCCCCCTCTGGGCTGTCTGACAGGTGTTCCACTTTTTGGGATGTGCTTTTAGACCTGTGACTGTGGTTGCAAGCAGCTGCTTTTGTGGCCCAAGGTGCGACCCTCGAGCCGCATTAGTTGCAATTATTGTGGCCTCTTGACATTCTTTTTTATACAGACTATATAGACAGTACTTGGCAGCCCTTTTAGCACTCACGCATTATCGATCCACCACTTAAATTGTCATCGATTTTGGTTCGATAAAAACAAAATAGAAATGGGAATTACAAATTAGCTGAGGGGGTTTAATTTGTCGACGAACTTGCCCTTAAGAGGCTTCAATTGAAGAGCGATAAACAGATAATTCACTAATTAAAAGCGCAGCTCTCCCTCACCCACTCTTCCACATTTGAAAATGTTATCGCAACTAATTGGATTAAAAATTACATTTACGCACTTTCTGAGCTGGGTCAACCGCAAAATGGAAGCAAATGAACAAATATGCAATTTCAAATTAAAATCAGATATTTTTTTTCTTTACGTAATTGCGTGACTGTTTATTCATTTCAGTCTCGCCCCTCCCTTTTCTCTTTTCTTCTATCTTTCTCTAAGTTTCCCAGTTTCATTTCTATAGAAATTGTAATTTTATTTATCATTTTATAGTTTACCAGATGCAGTAAAAACAACAACTGCATGGATGCGTACTACCACAAACATGAAAATTGAAATGAAAATGCTGTAAAAACATTTCATTGCACACAACAGTGAACACTGCCTATAAAGAAAAGTAGTCAATAGATGAATAACAAGTGGAAGAGCTTCAGTTGTATTTACCTCGACTAGATCGAAGGTGTCTGATCATATTGGTTCCAATATGAAATATTCCAAATTTTGTGTCTTCATGTTTAAATACCATTTATACGCTAAATAGCATTTATATAGACTAACTTTACTAGATTATTCATCATTTGCCCTCTATATTCATAAACGGATATACAGAACAACTATATTTGGTTAACTAGAGCGCTTTATCACTGTTTTACTCAAGAAATATTCCCCAGCAAATGTTTTTTATTGTTTATTATGTACATTACTTATTTTCCTTTTGCTTTTTATGGGACTGTTTTAATTGTGCATCAGCATCACGTAATAAATTTCATTATGACCGCAGAAATTGGATCGAGTTTACGTGCAGATCTTGAAAGAGTTTTATAACACTATAAAAAAATAAACACTGGTTAACAAGTTTTGATTGCAATAAAAGAAATAAACTATGAGTTAAGTCAGTTTTGATAAATAATCCAAATCCAACAACATTTACATGGCGATTCGAAATGTTTTCACTAAAAGCAACAATTACACAATTCTCTACGCATTGGCATGATACAAAAAAAAAAACAAGACATTAGTTTGGTGTCTGTCAATAAAAAGTCCATTTCATCAATGTCATGATGCATGTT
Organism: Drosophila pseudotalamancana; assembly: GCA_037075185.1. Taxonomy (NCBI): domain Eukaryota; kingdom Metazoa; phylum Arthropoda; class Insecta; order Diptera; family Drosophilidae; genus Drosophila; species Drosophila pseudotalamancana. The sequence goes on along the minus strand of JBAMCK010000332.1, from coordinate 84,954 downwards.
TTTCGAATGGGAACCCACATCAGAGACTTTTCATGGAACACGTGCGGCAATTATGTCCGAGGTCCAATAATTTTGCTTAATAATGCAGCAATCGAGACGCCAAATACTAATAATATGAAAAACAATGATTGAAAGAGCTGGATGGACATGTTAGGTTCGGCCGAAACGATTATGGCCATTAGCTAAGTGTACAACAATGGTTATTAGCGACTATCGAATACCCATTACAGGTCTGTAGCAGCTGCATTTTATCAGCGGAATTGTTATTGTGAAAAGTGAAAAAAACAAGAAGTAACAAGGTAAGATGTATCTATTTTCTTTATGTTTTTCTTTCTGGGTACGAATGCGTAATAGTATTTGCAACCTGTGAGTGTTTGTTGAGAATTTGGAGTCCTTAGCTCCTTTAATCCAATAATGGAATGCAAAAGACTCGTAGAAGCTGCACTTTAAACTGATTAAACTTAATGCCCCCAAATACAAAAATGAACACATCTATTGGCATACCCAATTAGTTAAACCAATATATGGACTGCGATAATAGGAGAGGCCTTGCCTAGCCCGATTTCGAGTCTAGCCATCGGGCCGAGACCTCAGTCATCTGGCCTTATGCGTTACTCATGCCAAGTTTATCAAGAAACAAGTTTACGATTGTATGTTATCGAATTACATTCGCTACGAGTTGTTTTTTCAGTTTTTATTGAGTTCCACTAGCGAATCGCAATAAGATGTACTCGGAGAATCGTGGTAAATGTAATATATGAATGCGGCATTTGTCTAATTTTAGTTTTGTCTTAGAGAGAGGGTTGCCTATGAAAGCAGTTAAAACCTGTTGTTTCATTAGCCACGCCCCAGCGACAATGAACTTGAATCCCCGAATATATTCAAATTAAAACCGTTACCGGGGTTCGGCAACATTATTGATAAGGCATGAAATGGGAATGTCAAAGATAAATCATATAAGATGCAGCAGATCCAAAGAAATGCATTTAACCAATTAATGGGATTGTTCGTTAGATACTGAAAAGCCTTATGGAAAATTTTCAAAAATAAAAAACCGGGAACGGAACATAAAGATGACTGGCAGACAGTTCCAAAAAATCTTCAACAGGTATCAACCTCAACAAAAAGAAACTGGCCATAGATATAATTTCAAGGAATTAAAAAATCCTGTTGGCAGAGGCAGGTAGTCAATTGGCTGTGTTTTATACTTTTGTTGTTAGTCCATTAAAATGCTCAGGAGTTCAAAGACATTTGATTCTTATGGGGTTTAAACTGATTATGTGTACCGCGTGTACCGCAGCAGTGATTCACATAAAAGGACTTAAAGGTAATTAAAATGATACACTTTTTATTGTGACCACGCCCAGGAATTCGAAGCCTCACCCAGACTGTAAAAATGCCTATCCCTTGATACCTGATCGGGTTTGTAGCTGGTTACTTGTTAACAATGTTATAAATATTGATTTGATGTGCAAACCCAACTAATCCGAGCGAACACAATTGAAAAAGCAAACCACAGACTCAGTGAAATGCAAAAGATTGAAGGCGAGTCGAGTTGAGTCGAGTCGAGTCGAGGATCGCTCAAGTGGAAATGTGGAGCAAACAAAAATCAATATCAATATCAATAATAATATCAATAACACATTAGATGCCTCATCTCGCCTGTCACATGGAAAGTTGTTGACCCAGTACAATATAACGGATAAGATCAAGGCTCAATTACAATTGCAAAACTCTAGACTGAAATATAAATCTGAAATTGAGGCGTAGAGTTTATATGTTTTATATTTTTATTATTTTTCCTTTATGTATGTAAAGAGGGAATGAATACTTTAAATACTTTTGGGATTGTCAACTGATTCCGCTTGATAAATAGCCGAACCTTATCGATAGTATTCCCGACCTAAGATCATTTGTCAATGTGTCATCGTTGCTTTTTTTTTGTTCTTCTGTCGTATCATCCGGGGCATTGTTTATAGATCGGTGTGGCATCTTCTCTTATGATTATTATTTTTATTTTTGCCGTCGAAATGTGAGCAATGTTGTTGTCTGAAAATTGAGTAATATGCTCCGGTTCGGTATGTGGGCGAGATGGGTTAGCTGAGATTAGCATTCTTCAATGGGAATGTGCTTGTGTATGAGATGTTGAGGTTTCGAATGTACCAGACAGTAAGTAAAACAAAACCTAAGGACTGTGTGAGCAGGTTTTCTTTATATTAAGCAATTGGTGGTAGCCATAGTCAAGGCAGTCCCAAGAATGCGATTCAAAGATCAAATTAATAAGAGAATTCTGCAGATTCATAGCCAACAAACCGAACCGGTTAGAACAAGGCAATAAAGCTTCTCTTAACACCTGTTGCTAACATAAGCATTTAATCTTACGTTAAAAAAACCCACAGCTCACATAAGGTTTGGGCCTGTAAAAGTTTCCGAAATAAAATGTTATGTCATGCTCTCATTTATACTTAATACAAATGTCTAGTTAACCTCAGTTTAAATTACAAACAATAATACTAACACTTAATGACTTAACTCCCACAATAGTTGTTTGTCATTAACAGCTTTTAGTTTAGACCGCACTGTTAATTACATGGCCATGTATGTTAATAGAACATTTGTTGCCAAACAACAGAAATACGGTTTACATTCGTTTCTTATAAGGAAATTTATTGTTAATTTTGATGATTCACTTAACCAAAAAAATGTTAAAAATAATTGAGAAATACCGTCAACACTCAGTCATGTTTTTTGAGCCAAACACTTGACACTCAAAGAGCTGTTGTGGACAACAGGCAGTAAATTACAATTAACTAATAGCTGTCGAATTCGAATTTGTAGTTAACCAAACTGTCATAACGTTTTCCATTGATCATATCAAAATATTAAAATTTCAAATGATTTTCGCCAGCCCACGCCAAATTGTGAATTTGTTGTCAAGCGTTGGCGAAGAAATTGCTTTCGCATTGATTTGATTTATGTACAAATTACATTTGGACAGCCATCCCAAAAGTATTTTAAATACCTGTTCAGATGCGATTTTTGCCAACTCACAATTGAAACTGGGTTAATTGGATTGGCCTCTAACTGTTAAAGGGCCTACACAGCGTTCGAAGAATATTTCGTGTAGGCTTCGAGAAGAGATGGCAGAAAAATCGGAAAAAGGCCTTTCTATTAAATAACAGTCTAGCGATGAAGCAGTTGATAAAATAGATTGAAAACTTACAATAATTATATTTTCTATTAATTCAAAGTAGAACAAATAGTCATATTAATTATTCTATATTTAAGCATAGTCTGTAATCAATCATCGACAGCTTTTATTCAATTTATGCCATTTATGTTATTTCTCAGATATTCTCCACCCAATTATGTAAGCATTGAGAAAATGAGCGGACTAACTACCGTTAAATTGTTCTTGCATTCTTCTCCAACGGAATTTTGTTTGTGAGTTTGATTAAATGCACTGATCATTAAGAATCTAACAAAAAGAGTAACAAAAACAAAAACAGTTTAGACAAAGGCAGCAGAGTTAGAGTTCGCTTCCTGCCATAGAACACCGTACCGTTGGACCGTTGCGACTCCATAGATGAAAGCTGAAGGTAAGCCAGGTTTTCGACACCGAAACCTTACCGCAAAACCAACACAAAGGCGAAGACAAAGACACCTGTTGCTGGCCAGGTTAAACCAAGCCGTTAGATGCCAAGCAAACAAACAATAAACCAGCAGCCACATGGTCTACACTCTTGGCCACTTGGCTCTGAGCCAAGTCTTGTGGCATGCGCTTTATAATTGTGCAGGCTGCGAAAACTGACCCACTTTGCGCTGCAACAACGCTGGCAACTTGCAACTGGCAACTGGCCACAATCAACTTTTGGTAACAATGCACTAAGCCACACTAATAGAGCCTGTTGTAATGCTCTGACAGTAGCTTAGCCCATAATACTTGGTACCCAAGTGCTGAGGGCGTTCAAAAAGCTCATTTAGAAGCCCGCATCGCAGGGAGAGAGATAGAGAGAAGACATTGAATGCATTTTAGATAACATAAAGAGAGAATAAGTGAAAAGGAGAGAGACCTATAATGCATTTTAGATAACACTGAATGAGTAAGAAAGAGAGGGACGGACAGCAATATATTTTAGATAATATACATCTAAAATTATACAGAGAGAGAGGGAGAAAGAGAGGAAAGTTAAAATGCATTAAAGAGGTCGCCGCATTATATTCTAGATAATACCTCATAATTTATGTACAACATAAAAATGAATGCGACACGTTCACAATTCTCAAAGCTTATATTGGAAAGTTCTTTTGTTCTCGAGAAGATCGCTAGAGAAATCTAATAGAACTACGAATTAGACACTTAGACAATGTTTGAAGAAACATACGAAAGTTCATTTGAGTTTTGAATCATTTATTAAGCATCAGTATATGGTTTTTTTTTTTGTTTCGGTAAACTTTAAAGGGAAAATTAATATAAATTGAGTTGTCCCCTGAGCCAAGATGGAGAAGCTGCGCGAAACTTTTGGGCGCCTATTTACAAGGAACTATGCGGTAGAACAGCCAATCGAGGATGAAGTGGAGGAGACGAACGAAGAACTTAAGACCAAGGATGTTGTCGACCTTATGCAGCAGCAGCAACAGCAGGAGCAGGAGCAGGAGAAGCAGGAGAGGCAGCAGCAACAGCAGCAGCAGCAGCAGCAGCAAGAGCAGGGCAAAAAAGGATCAAAGAAGGCACACAGAGAATCTTCTTACGGTGCCAACACATCGAAGCAGAAAAATCTCTACCAGTTGACAACGTCTGATATTCAAATGGAACCCGAAGCCCCAAAAGCCATAATTGGAGACGTCTCCCGCATCGACTATGAAACGGAATTTGTGGAGTTCATCAATAGAAATGCCCCTCACGGTTTCGCCCTTAAATTACAGAGTATGTTGCCCTACCTGGGCGTCAGCTTCATTGCGTGGCCCACTTACTGGATGTGGCGCGGATTTCACTGGCAATCGAGGCGCCGGACCGAACGGATTGGCATGTACATACAACGAGTGAGTGTAGCTGCAGATACACCTTAATCGAACTGCATTCAATTAACATTTCCATTTAGACCTTTCAACATGCCAAGCTAATGCAGGTCGCTATATTAGGAATTGGGCTACTGATGGCTTCCTCAGTGCGTGAGTCCTCGGAACCACTCGAGGTGCACGAGGTGTCCTACAAGCCGAAGAAAATACAGTCAAACAAAGCTGAATAGCAGGCGATGTCTCAGTACAAATAAAAAAGGGATCATAAATTACTAAAAATTAGAAGCGACATTTCGAGCAAGTTAAAAGTTAGCGTCAAAATTAAAAGCATTACTTTTTTATCATAATGGGCATTACGAACTACATTGAGAATTTGAAGAATTGGACAATGGCACGTGTTTATGGAGATGCGATAACATCAAAAGAAACTGAGCAGAACATAAAGCGTTTTCCCAATCTCGGCGAGGATATTCAGCATGTGGTGCATACGCCGGAGTTCGAACATGTCCTGAATGCCGCTTCACCCTTTTTACTGGCCAGCATGGGAGCTTGGCCAGGATATTGGCTTTATAGAGGCTTCGACTATCACTCGCATAGAGCGCACGTTCCGCTGCCCGTCTATATCAGACAGGCAAGTAACATATGCTCCATATGCAACTTTAAATGGTACAGTAACACCTCAACCTCAACCTCATCCACAGACCTTCTACCAAGCGAAGTTGCTGCAGCTGTTTATCATTATGACTGGAATCCTTACAATTGTCAAGAACCACCACAACATGCACATATTCCCAATAAGCAATAACAATAGAAAAGACGATTAAAATTAACGGAAGTTAATGCAACTTCATAAACAGGTTGCAATTCACAAAGTTCATTCCAATGCAATAGTTTCCAGGACCCCATTTGCAAAGTTCAAATTCAATAAAAATCCCCACATTCAATTCGATATTTTAATTACGAATCTTTGTGTGAAAAAAAATTAGTTTTTCTCTCTCTTGTGCTGCTGCTGTTGTTTGTGGGCATCGATCTTCAGCAATTTGATTTCCTTCGCCAGGGCCTGTGGATCCATGCCGGCCCCCAACAAATCGATGCATATTTTAACCGCATCCAGATTGAGTCCGGCATTGACCAGTGCAGACATACCCTGGATTATCTCGACCAGCTTCTCCTTGTCTTTGCCACTGCTGTTGATTTGTTCTTGATTGGACATGTTTCAAATTTCGTTTACAAATTTGCTCAGGGCTCAAAATAAATACTCCACAAATATTTTGCTACTAAAGTCACAGACTACTTGAAGAGCTCTACCAAATATATCAAGTACAAGAGTTAACTTATGAAGGAGATATCACCTCCAAACTGTATTTCCCTTTACAGGCTATGATGTTCAATTCTGAATAATTTATACGTACATAAATTGGATTTTTAATCTTGTTTGCTTACTAACCCATATAACCTATAACCTATTCAAAGTATTTTGATCATAGACACCTCTCTAAATTTGATTTCCCTTTTATAACTAAGAATCATTAACATGTTCTCCAATGTAGTCTCAAGTTCAACGCACTAGTTGTAGTTAATTATCATAATCAGATCTACTTAATTAGCCTACACACACACACACACAGACACAGACAAAATATCACTCCCGGGCAGGTGAAAAGATTTATTAACTACAAATTAAGCAAATTACCTATGTTTGAATATTATGAATTGCAGCATGCAGCGCAAGGTGGGAAAAATAGACACAAAAAACAGCCGGTGAACAATTAACAATAAAGAAATGGAGTTTATAATATGAGTGCACTCAGAATACCCTTCATAAATGAATTCATAAATGCTTTTGAGCTCAATTTAAAGATCTACGAATTCCAAAGAAATTTACAATTTATTTTTCTAAGGAAAGCGAAATTTATAATATTATAGAATCTATACCCTTTAAAACCCATTAAAGAGTATTTAAAGTCGGCAAACATAAAATTTACTTATTCTTCTGCCATTGTTGTTATTATTGTTGTCAAGTAAAACCGTTTTGGTGATCTATGTGATCTCTTTTATATCAAGTATCTTTGTTATTACACTTGTCTCACCTGTATGAGATACATTCTGCTGCAGTTGAGTTGTTGTTGTTGCTCAAGGCGTTATACACACAAACACTAACACAGACACAATTCAAAGATGAATATAATTATGCAGCAGCGTCTTTCAAGCATTTACGACTGCACTTGGGAGAGGGTTGGGCTGAGAGACAGGTAACTGGGTAGCTAGCTATCTGTATCTTGGTATCCGTATCTCTCTATCTGCATCTGTACACACTGCGGTTCTTGTTGTTATTGCTTTGCTCTACTTGGAATGCAGCCCGCGTTATTTTGATGATGCTGACAGTCTATTTGCTTTCGAGTTTAGAGCAATTGTTTCAATTAAATGGAAATTTGTTAACTTTCTCACTTAATGAAAATAAATTGAATACAAATACAAATAAAGTTTGTGGCTTGGCTTCAGCTTCGCTTGAAAAACGAAGCGATTTCCAGCGCGGAGTAAATTAAGAATTGCTTTTCGTTAGGAAGTGGGCTTCACTGTATCTGATTGTACGATTTTATATAGTCTGGCTATATAAATGTAAATAGACAACAGCTCAATATTTAAAGGAAAAAAAATAAAATGTTCGCTTTAACTGTATATTTATTGAGACATATTTTTGGATTGGTTGCACAACAGCAGGTGTTCCTTTAAATTAGTTTAGGGGTTCGCTTTTTTGTTACGGCCTGCGTCACAGCGCTTCGGATTGTGGTTGTCCGTCTATATTAACGATTCACTATGGCAATGTTTTTGGCTCGAAATGCCTTTACAAGTTATTCCATTCAATCGAAATCGACCAAACAAATTTCGAACGCGAACGCGAACACGAACGCGAGGTCCCAATGCATTGGAACTTGAGCAATTTATTCGTTGAGAATGTGCGCAGGCGCACTTTACATTTTGATTTAATCATGTGATAAAAAAATAACCATTTAATTAGTATTTACAGTTCGTCGGGTTGAGGATTGCTTTATGTATTGTAGTTAGAAATTAGTTTAATTTGTTTAGTTTTCGTTGTAACACACCCCAGGTGTTTCCTCTCTAAGAGTTGAGCGCGAACTAAACGTTGAAATTAAAAAGTTCACAAACATAACTAACATTAATGTTATACTCGCAATGGCACTGCTAAACTCAAAATGGCACTGCTGCTGGAATGCGTTTTGTGGATGGTAAACACAAATACCACACATAACAGCATTATGATGTTCGAACGCGCGTATGTTTGTTGTTCATTACTTATGTTCGACTCGATTTGGTTGCAATCGAACATTCGTGTGTCAACTTTGGTATTCGAATTATTTTGGCGGCCAACTGAGGAATTCTATTCATTTGTCAGGAAAATTGTATTATGGAAGGGATTAAGTAAGTGAATAGTAATAAAGTCTAGAGCACCCTAAAGTTTCCAGACTTACATTTTAAATAACTTTTCTTAGCTATAAAGTATCATAAAACACTTGCCACAAAATTGAAAATTCAATGTTGCAATCTATGCATATTTTTTATAAATAACTCGGATAACTTGATTCCATAGTTTGCGAACCTGGCCAGTAGCCAAAACATATCTTTATCTATCTACGTATATATAAGCCTAAGTCCATAATAATTAATAACTGGCCAAGCGACCAACCAACCAACCGACCAACCGACCGACCGACAAAGTGCGTAACCACAATAAGTTTAAGTCGAAACAGGAAATTTTTTAAAACATTTCATAACCTGACATAAATTGCAAATCTGACGAACACACATTCCTCTTTTAAAGGGGCGTGGCAAGCAGCTGAGTTGCAAAAACAACAAAGTGGGCATATTGCCTTGTTGTCGGTACGTGCACCCTTTTTGGTGGCACTCCACACCCAGCTGCAATTAAGTGAAAATGAAACTTGCAACACGGTGTCGTTCTTATTATTGTTGTTGTTGTTATTGAGGCAGCCTCTCGTATGGTTTGAATGTGTGGCAGACAGTCGTGATAAATGCGGTTATAAAAACCTGCAATCAACAACCAGCTCTCAAACGAAAGTGAAACAAAAGCGCCGACAACTACAACTTCCACAACAACAACCACAACGGCCAAGCGACTAAACAACAATCCGAAAAAACTTGCAATTTCCATTTTAGTGCGCAACAACTTTCAGGCCAGTGGCAGAGGCAAAGGAGTCGCGAGTCGCGAGTCGCGACTGGCGAGTGCAACATTTGGTGGCACAGCAAAAGTTGAATGTGGCCTCCATCGATGTTGCCTCTGCAGCTGGCTTTTGCTCAATGGAATACCAAGCCGCTGAGTCGCCCCTGAGACCCAAACGAGCCACAATCCCAGACACAACACACAATACAAAATCCTCCTCCCAGATCCTCCACCTCCACCCCCTCCTCCCTGATCCTCTCACTCTGCATCTTCGTTGTCTGGGCTTGATTGCCCCTGCCACGGAGCACGTCGAGCAACTGCAGCGGGCGGAGCTCGACTGGTTCCGTCATCAGCATAAATTTTACTTCGCATTCATCATAATTTTCATGCATTTAATTTGTGATATAAATTGTCTGCCCGTACAATGCGATGGGACTTAAATTAACTGAGATTTCTATACCCTGTAACCATTAGCTTCACCTCGATGTGCAGCAGGCGGCCTTAAATAAGCTGCGATTCGGTTTGGTACACCCTGTAAGCATAATTTTCACTATAAGGGAATGAAAATTCACAGTCCGTTTGACACAGACAGAATTTACTTTTGTATGGTATTAGAGTTGGGATTTCTAGTTCTATCGGTTGAATAAGTTCAATGGTTCATTTCCAAGTCGTGAGTTATTTAGTAGAGTTATTCAGTAGTTCACGATTGATTCGTATTCGAGAGTTATTCAGTCGTTTATCTTTATAGCTCTCGTTTATGACCAATTAAACTGATCAAAGAGAATCGTTCATGATCGAAGCTCATTTCACGACTCTTTTAAATGCCGAAGATCATTTTAAGGAACTGAAGGAATTTCAACGGCTAAGACTGAAAGATGTTCAATTAATAATAACAAGAAACAGGGAGTTTATAATCAGACAGCAGACATTGCCACAGTCGCCCGACTGGCTGGAGGTTAAAGATTGTAAGGCGCGACAGAGGGTCAGGTAGTTAGGCAGGTACGTATTTGACGGATGCACAAGCATGTGGCTATGTTTCAGATTCGCGTGCAACGCAGCCGCCTTCACAAATGAGGCATTCGCTTAGGAGCCGCATAATGTGGCAAATGTGATTTACAAGCCGGACGAGTGGGACAGCTAATTACACTACTAAAAGTCACATTTAATGGACAGACCACGCAGAAATCCTGACAGGAACTGACTGCCTTATATAACCAGGTCCTAAGCAAATAAGCGCCTGTTTTTTATTGACTTACGCAACCTATTTCCGTTTTCAATGGCAGAGACCCCTCGAGAAACTTACCTGTAAATAGATAAAGAAAAAAGAAAGGCACTTTATTAGTCATGGAGCTAAGGAAAAACGCATTTCACAAGGGTATATAATAACAGGTCTAGCGAAATATGCGTGGAAATGATTAAGCAATTTCCGTTGACATGCACCCCCCCCCCCCCCTCTCTCTTCATCCTCCTCCTCCATTTTCTATCTATCTCGCTATCCCCTTGTCCTACTCTGCGACCATTGGAAAGTGTAGCCGCAAATTACTCTTTAACATAAATCAAGTTTTTCCTCTGAGGTTTTTCTATTGTTTTTCCTCCCAAACACTATAAAATAGACAAGAGCTAATATTCGCTGCCAGAGTCCAATAAAGCCTAATGAGTCGGCCAAATCAGTCTGGGATGAAAGTTATTCCCCATTAAAAACTAAATGATGGGCTCTTAATTTTGTCAACCTGTTGAATATCAAATCATTTATACCGGGTCCATTGAAAATTAGCAATAGGGTATACATATATTGTAGAAATGGAACATAAAATATATAAATTCCGAAATCTGATCCCTAAAAGCTTAAAACGTAAAATATATATGAGAGTGAAGAGAATTCAGCGTATCTACCTCTTAAGCATACCTCGTTCTTATATCGTTATCTAATACAACTGCTAAAGCAAAACCTGATAATTCAGACCAAAATCAATATGTTCGACACCTTCTTTGATTGATGGGAGAGGTGCACATGCATGCATCTACCATATACAAGACCTGTTGTCAACTTGTGTGAATTTATTTGTTTTGCTAACTTAAAGATCTCTCTCCCTCTCTCTGTCTCTCATTTTCTCTTTGCGTCACTTTTTGAGATGAGTTCAATGGACGGGTCACACACATACAGAAGGGTCTTTTATTTCTTCATTTTTTTATGGACAGTTAAACAATTATATTTGGTATTTACAGCCAGTTGACTGACTGCCGCGAAATATGAGCTCTGCAGCAGGCCAGATGTAAAGATGATGCAATGCAGCAGACCGCAGTTGGAAGGGGTCCGAGGTGTGGGCAATTCCATTGCCAGGAGCAAACTAGCTGGGCCGCTGGGTACAGTAAACACTGACACTTGCCACTTTCGTTTTTCATATTTTCGCTCGTCTTGGGCCTTTACAACTTTCCCAATTTTTCGAACTCACTACTTTACCGTACTTGTTGTTGTATTTATTGGTGGTCACGTAATTTGATGCGGCGAGCTGACCATTAAATTCTTTGGACCTGTACACAACCCACCTACCCAACAATTCATTTACGAGGCCCAGCCCAGTCGGCATAAATCACAAGTGAAATCTCTGCCGCGATCCTAAACTTAATCAGCCTTTTAATATCTGCCAATGGTATTTTCCACACAATATGCAACCAGCTCCTAAATATAGCTGACTGCTAATGTCCAAGCCCTTCCGCTAGCCCCTCCATCTAGACCCCACTCAGCCAGATGCAATCTGAGCCGCTGGCACGCATCAACGTCGTCTTCGACATCGACAGCCCGAACGCACGTCAACAAAGTGCCAGCCATGTTAAAAGGAGCATCAGGTTTTATAGAGAAACATGCCTCCGATGAGATGACATCCTAGTAAAAATCGATTCAAACGTTAGTTTGAGGAAATATCAGATGGATGAAAAATCTCATTATTGAGTACAGAAACAATATGTCGTATGTATCTTAATAATACATACATTTCTATCTTGTCCATTAAATCATATCTCTCCTTCTGTTCATTTGATTTAATACAACTTGTTTGCAGAGAATTTGATAGTCGTCTAGATTGTTTTTATTTCTGAATATCATTTTTCCTTGTAAAATGCAACGATACAAAAGATACAAAAACGACAGCTAATTGTAAAAGTACGCGTGAATATTTATTTTGAAAATACTTTTGCGCCTCCTAAACGTTGATTTTTGTCCAACTTTTGTTTTTTGGTTTTTATTTTTATATTTTTTTATAGTTTCTACCTTGTGTGTGAGTGTTTATGAAATCTTTGGTGTATACCTGAGTTGTTGTTGTTTTTGTATTTTTTTTTAATGTGCTTCTCGGTTGATTTGTAAAAGACTCACGTGTCAGCTTTGTCGCAAGCATAGAAAAATAAGCATAAAGAAAAAAATAGGAAAAATGCCTCAAGAGGCACGTTTTGAGTTGTAAATTGTTGTTGTTGTTTGTCTGTTGTGAGATTTAGAAATTGTTTTATAAAGGCATTTATGCTTTTTTGTTTGTATTGAAGATAAACATGGCAAAGTCCATACCAATCGAAGTCAACTATCGCAATACTAAACTACGAATAAGTAAATCTCACTCTCGAGGCATGGCCAATCCTTGGCAATCCAGACATGCAAATAAGGTGTGTCTCTTTATTGTTATTGTTATTGTTCTTGTTTGTAAATTAATTGCCAACTTATATGCAAATTTTGTAATAAGCATTTTTTTTGCACTCCACAGACGTGCCTCGAGAACAATCAAGACCAACCCCTCCAACCTCGAGCCGCGAGCCTCAAGCTCCAAAATGTAAATGCATATCTTTTAAGGCGCGAAACAATTTTCCAACCCACATACAACTCAAGCAACAAACAACTACGATTGCACACTATAACTAAGCAATACGTATTCTGAAGTAAACTTGAATGAAATGCCAAGCTAAAATTGGGTTACAGACAATCCAAAGCTACAATTACATATATCAGGAAAGAACAGAGCTGGAAATTCGTGTTAAATTTGATGAATAACTTCAATGGTTCATGTTCAAGTAATGATCAATATCGGACATTTTCTTTACTAGCTCATTAATGCAGCAGATCACGACCAAGTGTTATTCGGTCTAACGACTTCTAATCTATAACTGAATAGCTAAAAAAAAACATGTCTTTTAGTTTAACAACTCAATCGAAAATATTGTTTTCAAACAGTTTATAAAGTGATTGAATATCTTTCAATACAGAAGGATTGAACTGTGTCATTCACTGTTAACTAAATAAGTATATTATCTATATACTCATCTACTCAGTAATGGGTGTGAATCTACAAAGAAAAAAAATATGTTGGATGAGCAGAAACAGAAAAACTGGATTTGACAAATTACATTTCAAACTGTTTCGAGTTCAAAATAATTAACTCAAATTTAAACCAGATATAAAATGATCAAGAGAAACTTGTCTTTAAATCAATTGCACAAATAGCAACAGCTTGATTGGAAATCATTAATCTTAATTATAATTTTGTTCTAGTCTTCGAGACTAACCCTAAATATGAAAGCGCAGACACAGTTTAGCAGGTTTCCACGATGAAGAAGAACATTTAGCATAAAGAGCCGGCAGGGTAGTACTAAATGAAGACCTTTTTTATAACAGTTTGAAGTAAGAGATTTGCCAGCCCACAGCATAAATGCAATCATAGGAAATTGATGAAGCAAAAAACAATAAACAATTATCGCAAAATGAAGCAATACAAATTTGAGCAGAAGAAATTAATGGTCAAAAATTGGTTTATGGCTCAATTGGGGCACATGCGAAAAATGACTTTCACTTTCGCCATCGAACGAAAACAAGTTGTCAATAGATAAAACAGAACTTAAGACACGAAATAGTCAAAGTCCATTTCTACTTTATTTCCGACTGTGTTCGGAAATCAATATGTAAACCAAATTTAAGATAAATTGAATCACATATGTTTTTAGTAATTTCAAATACTGTCTAACCCCCAACACAACCTCTGAATCTTTTACTACTATCTGCACTTCAATGTCATCTGTTGTTCCTACTAACACTACAAATTTATACATATTTTCTACTACTTCCACTACTATTCTTAATACTATACTTCTATACTTCCTAATAGTACTTATCGAACTTTTACTACTATCTACCACACAACTATCACTTCTTTATTTAGACAGGCCTCAAAGCTCGCACGCATTGACGTCGCTGTGGGTGGGTGTTTATCCCCTCCCCTGCACCCCTTCCCCTTCACTCTCCCACAGCCTTGAATTTGGCCCCGGCCAATTGTTTTAATTGGATTGTTTATCGCGAAAAGTGGAGCCGGAGACGGAGGCACGGGTTGTTGTCATGCCTGCGGCCTATCTTTTTCTTTTGTCGACCTCAATGGCAGCTCTATAAACGCAACATTTAGCACATGCCCCTTCTTTATTGACCCAGTTCCACGTATCCACAACAAGCAAAAAAAAGATCCTACACAGGCAATGTATTAGAAAAAAATATTGTCAGATATGGTTCCATTGTGTCTATAGAAATTGCATAATTCACATAAAAATATTTACAAAACTATCTTAAGGATCGCAAGACGAAAGTATTTTTAAAAAATAATAAATTTTAAATTTATTTATGTATTTTGAATTATATTTCTATTTTGCGAAGCAGAAGAATACAACAAAAACATCTCGCTGGGAATTTGTTTTGTATTAGAGAAGATATTGTGAAAAAAGAGATTTTATTAGCTGAGGAAATATATCTTGAAAAGTTTCGATATATTCGTTTAAATAAATGCTTATATGTAGCTCTTGTACTTGTGCCAAAATTAATATAGATCCATTTCTTTAAAAACACTTTAACATTTCTTTGTTTTTGTTTTTTTTTTTAAATCATTTATCAGTTTTAACAAGCTGTAATTATACGAGAAAAGTCTACCCAACATTTTCAGCAGATCGTAAGACAACGACCCTGATATAATCCAGATATACTAGCCCAGAAGATGCTCTGAAATAAGGAACATATATAAAAAGAAGTATATATTTCAAATCTGTGTATGCTTCACCAGAATCTACAAATAATATAAGGTATCACTAGCTCAAATAGTCTTTAAGTTATGCTTAATGAATATTTTCAAGTAGATATTGAAAAGAATATGTTCTTCGTATGATACATTTTTCAAATTTTTCTTCCATCCCTTCCAAGTCTTCGGTACCAAACCGTTTATACAGTCAGATCGATATGACCAAGAATATATACTTTTTTATATCAACGTCGCCTTCCGACCCGACCAATGTACCCTGCCTACGCATTGTCAATGGGTTGAGGGTATAAAAATCGAGTTCAGACCGAAACAATATGTCACTTTATTTTGACACTTGTCGTTGAACCAGACAAACAATATACATATTCATTCACACATATTTATGACAATTTTCAAGATTTTCCTCAAAAATATGTTTTTGTGTGACGGAAGTGCGCGGCTTGTCGTATGTGCCGCTGCACCATCCATAAATATACATAAAATGCAAAATGGAAAATAATACGATATAGCATATATATTGTCGTATAACGAGTAATGAAACGAAGCCCAAATTGATATTTTAACTGCGTTTTTTGCTTAACTTTAGATATTCATGCCAAATACTCCACTGCATACAAATTAACCGTACATTTAATTTCCTTATCTACCAATAATAGGTGAATACTCCCATATAATAATTTATGTATATATACACATATATACACGTATACATATATGGTTTGCAAAAACAATTTGACGTCAATTTGATTTTGTTGGAGGGGTGTTCTTTGAAATAAAGACTAGACCCAGCTGGCGACGTTAATGTATTATGAAAATTTGCTTTTAATATAAATCAACATCAACAAGAAAATCTGTCAAGTCGGGCATGCGCGACTATAACATACCCTGAAGAGCGTCTACACAGACGTAAGTTTTAAAATGAGATTCGGCGAAAATTTAAGGAGAGCCGAACAATATATAGGATAAAATATCTAGCCTTAACTTGTGCACAACCTTAAAAATCAAGCAAAACTATTCAGATAGCCTTGATTGGTTGTTACTCCTGAACAAAAATATATACTTTTAGGATTCACAATCTGCGTGAGTTTTAATTTTCAATTTAAGTTTATAGGATAAAATAGGATATTAAAAATGATGATACTTCTAAGCTTTTGGTAAATATGAATACTCACATCAAATCAAGTACGTTAACTTCTTAAATGCATTGTAAAATATTTTCTTTTGTACTTTCTCCAAGTCTACAACATAGTTTATTGATCTATTATTTTATAAGTGATGCTGAATAAACATATAATATATACTAGAGTATCGACAGCTATATGATAAATAACCTTCTAGGATATTTATAAGCCCAAAGCACATTTAACATATTTATTTATTTATTTTAGACTAAAACAGAATTTGGGCATTGGCCAGAACGCAGCTTTTGGTAGACCGATGACGTCTTTTGGGATTCTTTCTTTCAAAGGCATTCGTAAAATGCACTCAAAGCTTTTTTTCAACCCCAAGCCACGAACGAAAGACAAGTTGGCCAAGAGAAGTGACTCAGGGCGGCTTTTGACCAGCAAAGTAAAGAAAAATGTTGGCAAACTAAACACATAAAATAATGGTCAAATACATACACATGCGTATCTATGTAAACATGTGCATAAAGGGCAAAGAAATATTTAGCTGCTGACCCTTAAAAAGCAATATTTGACATTTGTGCTCAAAAGATACATTTGACGAGGCCAAAAGATACATTTGACGCGCTCAATGGAAACATTTGACGATACCAAAGCGGTGTCTGACGTTGATCAATAAGCAAATGCAAACAGTTTCGAGGGTATCTAAGAATATATTGCTGAATTAAAGCTTAGGAGAATCGCAAAGAAGGCGGTTGACATTAAATAAAAGGAAAAGTTGATTGGTATTAAAGTCTAATCAAAATTCATTCGAGACTATAAGTTAGTTGGAGCGCAATCTATTATGAATAGCTTAAAAATGTATCTTAAATTCTTGAGAATTGCATAGAAGGCTGCTGTTCTTTACCAATAGTTCATTCATAGTCAAAATGCAAGATTCATTAATGATTAAGAATATTTAATATTCGAATTTTTAGTCCACTTGGGGAATAAATCGAGATACGGTCCGGTCTAGCATTCAATTGAGGCATTTTCTAATACACATCTCTATGGGCCTTAATTGCCGACGCGCAGATCCCATTTTAGACAGCTGCAAACTCAATGGAAACTGTTCAAAAAAAAACTATGATAAAACAAATGCGGCTATAAGTTTAAAATGCTAGCTGCCAAAAAACTAGAGTATAGAAATATATATTTTTATACATATAGAAAAACTATGTATTTACATACATACATACGCATGTGTAGACATAGTTAAATTGATTCGTGATGGAAGCGTTGTAAAAGATACAAAGCTGCAGCGGATATGCTTAAAAAGTGTTTATAAACAAAAACATGGCCAGAACTGGGCCGCCAACTGATCGAGAGATATTTGGGCACCAGGTATTTGCTGTGAAATACATAAATACTCACACTTCTTGAACGTACTGTACGGCATTCAAATGCGTCTCTTTCCCAAGTATCCGAAAGTAAGCGAATAGTATGTTAGAAGCGCGTCAAACTCTGCTTTGCTGCTCTCTTGAATGGGTTCGGTTTTCGTTTTTTTTTTTGTTGGCTATGGTTTGGTTTGTTGTGGTTGGGTTGTCTGTTCACGTTGTCACAGAAACCCACGCGCCGGGCTTAAAGCACGGCACTGGCCTACTGTGCAGTACATGTTAAAATGTAAATATCCGACGCGCGAAAACAAAACAAAACAATAGATACTATTGATTACTACGAAGTTATGCGGAGTCGTCTCTGGAATATGTTGTGGCAGACAAAGGCTGAACTGTTGACAATCCAATTAGCACTCGGTTGCCTTTAGAGAAGCCGACAATGCGTTTGGCTAACTGGGCGTATACGCGTTTCCAGATATTTCAATCGTAAGCAAAACCAATTTCGAACCACAATTGAAAACCGCACAAAATTCTTTACGAATTCACAACTGATCACAGTATGTACATGTATAAGAAATATTCGTATAATAGGCAGAAGCAGACGCGAAATTACGGCGGAATATATTACGGAAAATGCCAGACGGAAAACCGTAGCGCGGCGCGCACGAACACACAACTAGCGACAAACTGAATGGGAGTCCAAGCTAATTGGCAGAGCAAACGGCCCTCTTGCTCGGAAAATAGAAACGCGTAGAGGAAAAGCACTGAAAATGCTGGCAGCAGTAGTACTGCTCAGAGAGTACGACGAAAGTCTTAAGCAGGCACATTTCTTTATACATATGCGAGTGAGTACGTTTAAGCACTAAGTACGGCAGCGCCGGACTAGGAGATACCCTAAGAGTCTTTCTGCGCATGGAAGGGAAGGATAGCAAAATATTTATTCCATCTGTCTATTATCGACTCAAAATGGCATTCGAATTAATTGAATTGGACAAGTTCAGAGACGCCTTCGTATGTCTGTCACATGCATGTTCCCAAAACCAATATACTTTGCATATTCATTTGCAAGCGGTTGAGGGTATAAGAACACAAATAGAGAGCCGCCGAGTGGGCGGCCGTGGGTGTTGATTGGGGCTTGGGGCTATTTAACGGAGTCAAAGAAAAGTGAAAGGATGACTTTCGCACATTGCATGATTAAAGTTCAAGCGGAAGTGTGGGAGGGGAGGAAGTGTACTTTAAACGGTATTGCAGGTTGTTTAATGCACGTGACTGCAAGCCGTGTCGCACTCACCTTGATAATGCAGCAGAAGCAGCGGTGATGTAAACAGGTTGCTGCACCTTGCAGAGTGTCCTCCAATATCCTTGCACTGCATTTGTACACATTGCGCGTCCTTGACCGTATTGACCGTATTCACCGTTAGATGCACACGCGTGTTACAACTTTTATTTCGCACTTCGGTTTGCGCGCACTTTAAAAACAAAACTTACAACTTTTTGGCGCCAGTTTAGGGGCGCGTCCCGTTGCAGTATGCCGCTTGCCAGCCAACAAAATTAACAGCTAAAGCACTTACCTGAATATAAGGGATTTACTAGGCGACGGCACTAAGCTACAAATAACTACAATTTAGCACTATTTGACACCATTATCTCGAGAAGGCGAATCTGCGCGCCGCTTGCAAAACAGCTGAGCGCCGAAATTTTTGGCGAGGAGGGAAGACTGGGTTGGAAGCCGTGCACCCTGTGGGATTGCAGTGGCGCCGGAGGCACTGTGTGTTGCCAACCGTTCACAGGGATTATCACTTTGCGTGACAGCGTAAATTTCACGATTCGCGATTTAAAATTTCTTAACAATAAACTCGGCACAACTTCTCCAAAATAATTTCCAGCAGGTTAGCAGCTACATAATTAGTGCTGAAAAGTGTGTAAGTTTTAGTGCTGTATAGTCGGCGAATTGCTCCTCATTGAACGAATGTTAAGTGAAAATCGGGAGCAGCCGTCAGGTGCCGCCACTCATTGAACGAAGCAATGGAGTCACCCAACGAGTAATTTAAAGAATGTTATTGGCGCGTTAAGTTAAGTGAATGATTTATTTCTGAAACTAAGTTTCACTTGTTTTACAAAAGATGACGCCACTATATTAACATTTGGTTATCTAAATGTATTTAACAGCACTGGTTGCATATGTTTGTTTTTGTTTATTATTGTCCCTTCTAATTTTTTATTCATTTTTTGTTCACTTAATTGAGACAATAAGACTGTGACATAAGGGACATGTTCTGTGCCTTGTTATCTCCATGGGCGACGCACAGTGATGACAAGTGGAACATATCCAAATGTTACTCGTTGGCTGTGTTATCGGCTTGCCCGATGAAACACACCCTGGAAAACGCGCTCCACACTCCATACAAGACGGTAAACTAAAAAGACAACAAATATTTACCGGCTAACGTATGCCCTATTCTACAGTACTCACTTGTCGGGCACGTGAGCAGCACATCCGTAGCAGGCGACCGTGTCGACCTTGTGATCCTCTGGTTCATTTTTCGAGAATATGCTTACGGCCAGCTCCTCGTACTCCTGCTGGGTCTTTTCGGGCAAAAATTCCAGCGATTCCAGCTTCATGAAAGCCCTGGAGCACGTGTCAAAGGATCTATCTGCACAACTGGCCAGAGCCAACAGATTGTATATGTCCTCCACGGGTAGGACATCGTCGTAGTCGCGCAGCCGCAGAGAGGTTATCACGGCGCTGTGCATTATCCCAAAGCGGAGCTGCCTCTGGGCGAGCAGCATAAAATGATAGCCCTCGGCGCAGTGCCAGATGCGTTCAATGCAAGCGGCGTCCTCCAAGCTAATTGAATCCAGCAGTCGATTGCGATCGATCGCGTAGTCCAATTGCGGCGTGGCCAGCGACTTGAGATGATCCTCGCCCAGCAGCGCGGCCAGTATGTAAATCTTCTTGATGCGCAACAGGGGTGCACGTTTCTCCACCTCCTGCTCTGCCAGCTTGCAGAGAAGACGCGCTGCGTCCAAATGCTTGCCAGCCTTACGCTGCAATTCAATCGCTTCCGGCAGACGCGATTCATTTAGGAGTTGAGCCGCATGCTTGCTAAGCAGAACGTTTACCTCCGGCATTTGATACCTTTGCGCCAGCTCCACAGCCTGGCCCCATTGACGGAGATTGACGCACGCATTGACTGCAGCCTTCTGGTCACCGAACTTTAGATAAGCCTGGACAGCCTCTGAGCACATGCCTGCATCAAATTGAGACCATGGTTAAATGTTTTGTTACAGGTGAATGACCGAGCTACTTACCAACAGAGACCAGCATTTCGGCCAACTTGGTAAGCAGCGGACTCTTCTCCGGCAGTTTATCTACAAACTTTTCCAGTTCATCAAATTGTTCCAGATGATACAGTGATTCTATTGAGCCCTCCAAGTAATGCGACTTTTCGTAGTACTCCTTGGCGCTCTCCCAGGATTTCAGATTGGCAAAGTGGTGTCCGATTTCACGCCACGCAGTCTCCATTTGCTGATCCGAGACGCCAGCCCCACCCATGCGATAAAGCTGGACCACGCGAAACCAATCGCAGAGTGTCATCCGTAAATCAATGGCCAAATCTCTATGATGCAGATAAATAAGGATTAGTATTTGTTATTCGGTTGCTTTGTGGTTACCTTCGGTCAGCATCCATGTAGAGTTTTTCGGCCTCGTCGAATTCGCCATAGAAAGCGGCAATCTCTGCCCTCTGCAGGATTTGCGAAGCGATGTTTCGTAGCCGCTTAATCAACTTAATGCCCGGATAGTTGGCACAACGTACAAAGGCATTTTCCGCTGTCTCCAGCTCGAGCTGCTTCAGCGCTGACTCGGCAAGCAGACGCCACAAACGCGGGTGAGGATTGTCCTCTATGAACTGCTTGGCATCCTCCAATCCAACATGCTCGAGCAAGTCGTCCGTGTCTCGCAGTGACTTGACTCGCAACTGTATGAGGTGCGTCGTATTCTGCAGCTCACCAATGCTGATGATGTCGTCCAGCAGGACGCTAGTTATCTCGAGGTCCTCGAAAGTGCATATGTAGCCGGAGCATGAGATTGGCTCTTCGGGGTCGTTGCCTCGGAAAATATACATGCGAGTCTTTTCCATCAACGCCAGCAACAAGGGGTTATCCTTCGCCCAGCTAACGGCCCAAACATCCTTGCGCTCCACTCGACTAAAGTTGAGCTGCGTTTCCCGATTATCATCCAAGTCCAGGAGTGTCATGACACCCATATGATCTATAATAGCAGCGCGCCTACAATGAGAGCAGCAATGAGATAAAGGAAAGCACAAGAGTTAGCACACCTTACGTGGAATTGCAGTTGATGGCAATCTTAGTGATCTTCGAGTTAAGTGTGTGCCGGTTCCTCAAGGACACGTTTGCCACACTGTACTCATTTATGACGCCCGATTCGCAGGCCACAAGCAAAAGCTTTTCAGACAAGGCGATCGCACAAATGGGATCATTAACGCGTCGTTGTTCTCCTTGCATCAGATCCTTGGACAACTCCACGCCGGTGGGCGTGTCATGTATATGAAAACGCCTTTCCTTTCGCGCCTTCACACCATGCAAATTCGAGGTGCTCTGAAATAGAAATTAGAGAAGTTAAGCTGGTAGTAGAATTGAAGAGCTTTACCAACATTACATATATTGTATTTCTTTTATAAGGTTGTACTTGCCTTTGGAGTATGATAGTGCCAGATAAGTATCTCCTCGTGCGAAGCAATGGCCACGTAGCCCGCGTTAATGCCCACGTATCGGGGCTTAATGTCCGTGTACTTGGCTGCAGGGAAAATAAAAAAGAGAGATTTAGTTGAACATCAGTTAGGCGGACTTTAACTCACAGTCCACTGTAGTCCCTATGGAGTTGCACAACAATAGCTGATAGACCCTACCATCCTGCGCCAAGCTACTGCGTCCTTCCAGCATGCTAAGAGCAATCTCTTTGATGTTGCTGCTAACACACTCGACGCCCAGCACGCAATGCTCATTGCTAGCTGCCAGGCAAAGTGTGGGCTCAACCTCTTTGAGAAAGCTCTGGTTAGAGACCGTGTTCCAGAAGGTGATCACATTCATGGGCGCGACATTTGCGCTGGTCGAGCTGCTGCTGTTGTTGCTGTTGCTGCTGCTGTTGAGGAATACGACCGTCTTTTCAAAGTAGCACCAGACATATTCGGGCCTGATGTTAGCAAAATATATAAAGGAGTCAACGGCCATAGCAATGCGCAGTGATTTGCCTTCCCAGCTAACCGACGTGATCTCACTTCCGGGCACCTTAAGAGTTCTAAGCAGCCGGCCTAGAGGCGAGTAAAAGCCGACCTGATTGTTGTCGCGCAACGGGGAGGTCGCTGCCTCCAGCGATGTGCCACAAATGGCCAGCACGCTCCCATCGTGATTCCATTTTGCATCCACGTTCCGCATGCCAGTGTCAAAAATTGCGGGCGCTACAGATGTTTAAAATTTTCCACATAATACTATTATATCACTTTATAAAGACTTCATTTACTAACCATCATCGTTTTCGTTGCGCATAATCTGAACTTTTCCATTCTCATAGGTGATGGCCAGCACAGGTCGGTTGCGATTGTTGGCGGGATTACCATTGAACCAGCTGATGCTTGCAATGCGCTGTACCCGACCTGCGGCGCCGCCCAGGGGAACACACTTGATGTGCAGTTTCATCTGTGGGTAGAAGAAATTGCTGTTATGAGAGCATAAATATATAACCATTTGTCCAAAAATACCGCAAAGTTTCCCTGGTTGTCATATAGATGGCACTCGCCGTTGGCCAAGGCAAACAGAATAAGACGGTTGTCTGGACTCCATTGCACGCCAGTTAAATGCGTGTTCTTGAGTTCCTTGCCGAAAATGCGATTGCCATCAACGGAACCCACAATGATGGCCCCATCCTCATATACAATGCAGATTTTGTTCCCGTCCGACGTCCAGCTCATGCCAGCCACTGTTGATTTCTTTCGATCGTTGGTCATCTCCTCATACCAGGCGCCTTTATATAGCATCCAAACCATAATAACGCCGTCCGTGTCAGAGGAAGTCAGCTTATGCTGCACATCGTTCCACGTCACAACCTTCACCGATTCCTTGTGGCCATCCAAAGTCTGATTCATCGAAAGGTTGGAAACGGCGGCCAGTCCTCCCTTGCTTTGTCCGTTGTTGGCAGCTGTAATAAATAATTATTCATTTTATGCACATAGTTTATAAATTTTAATTTGTGTTACCTTGATCCAATTTGAGTACCTTCAGCAATCCTTCCGTTCCGGCAACTGCAATGTATCCTTCCTCCTTGTTCCAAGCAATGCAATTAAGCTTCACATTATTTGGAATCGCAATCTATCAATGAATAATTAGAAGTTAAGCTTATTTAAAATAATTTTAACCTACCTTCTTACTCAGGTAGACAAACATTTCTATTTTTCACTTTTCTGGCAGAAACTTTTGTTTTGCACTTGCTTGTAAACAGTTATGTGAAATTGGTTTCCATGGAAATGTGTTAGGTGGACATACTTTGCGTTTGCTTATGAATTCGCATTTTCCTGCTGCGCATGCGCCGTAGACCTGTCTTCAATGCTCTCCATATTGAGAGTTGTTTACAACGCACACATATGAACCCAAATTCAATTATTTACTCAGAGAGTCATTCATGCAGGTTACTTTGTGTGGCAAGCAAAGAGAGCGTGAAAGAGAGAAATAGAAAAGAACTAGTTTATCGCAGAGAACCACTTATAATTATTCTTAAAAGTGAACTGGATTTTCTCAACGAAGTCTTTTTTTAAATTTTTGCACATTGTAATAATTCAAAATCAAAATGACGATTTTGTTCTTTTCAAATATAAAAATTCCGATAAGAGCAAGCTATAAAAACATAGTTTTGATACAGAAATTCCAAATATGATTCACCAAACATACGATAGAAGCAAACAAATCCAGTTTGTTTCGTTAATCAATTAGTCACTCAAAGAACAGTGATTTAACTATTGAATATTTTTATTATATAATTTTATCACAGTGGAGAAAATGTAGATAATTAGTCTAGGCAATGCGAATTCGCTTTTTGTACAGTTGAAAAACAACAAATGTGACCACAAACATGTAAACAACTAAAATTAACACTGAGGTGGGGTCTGAACGATCTTCGGGCATCAAAAATATATTGACGCCACCCGTTAGTATGTTGGCCAAAAGAAAGAATACAAGGCCGTTCATGTTCAAGGATTCACAGATAACAAACAGATTTCCTCTATCCTTGACGGCAGCTGCTTTCGCTGGGATCAATGAGCCCTTCTCCAAGCTCTCTGCTTCGGAGAGTTGATCAGCACAAAGCCAATTGTCATCAATTACGAGATCGAAAATAAATATGGTGAGCCCCAGCATTGTGCTTGTAATTCCAAACAGCCACAAAACATAGCCAAAATTGCAGGTGACACGGGCGATGCCTACAACGTAGGCGCTTACTGCCGCAAATAGCCAGCAGAGAATCGATATGATTAGCAAGCTACGTAACTTTCGAATAATTTCATGGTAGGTAAACACCTTTTTGGCCAACAGCCATCTGGCAAAGTATATAGATAACAAGTAGATAGCCACAAAACCCGGCAGCGAAAAAATACCCTCGCGATTAGCGTTCACGAGCGTGGAGCGATCCATGTCTTCGTCCATCACATATTCAGAGATTCCGCCAAAAGTCAAGGCCAGTTGGTGACATACAAGAACACCTGCAGCGTGCAAAGTACAATTAGTTACGAGTTGGAATGTGTTATAAATTCAAATTTAAAATATCTTACCGAACCCCAATGGAAGCAGCTGCGTATCGCTGCGGGGTAGGAAGGTGACAAGGCTTCCGAAAAGCTTCGTGAGGCCCAGCGTGAAGAATGCGTTCAGATGCTGTCCATACTCGTGCTCGTCCTGACCGTAGCCGACGAGAAGGATGGCCACCACGCGCGCAACTCCAAGCAGGATCAGCGGCAAGGCCGAACGCAAAATGCTACGGCGTAAGTCGGAACAATTGCGTGGACGCCGTGATACGAGACCCATTGTCACCACAAAAAGTCCAATGCCGGTGTCCATTAACTTGGCGCCAAAGAGCCGACTTTTCCGATATGGTCGATGGAAACTGCCAAAGTCAATGGCAAGTATGCAGATGGCTGTGATCAAATGAGTCAGCGCCCGCACCAAAGTTAGAGAGTAAGGTCGCTTCCCCAAGTCGAACTGGGTCCGGCTTCTGGCACGGGAAAGTGCGCGCGTTCGTAAAATGTACAACAATAGGAGAACCGTCATTAGTGCCACGAAGTGCACAATATAACTGTGAGCCACTGTCACACAAAGGACGCCCGGCATCACGATGAATGGAAACTCCACAAGGTAGCATATGGTTGGATTAAGACGACTGGCAAGCCGGGGCGTTAAAAAGACACGTGCCAATACAATACCCAAGAAGGTGGTCAAAATAACAAGCAACGACGAAACACTCTGCTCTATGGACTCGAACGAACGCTTATCTGTGTGCTGTTGAGGGATATAGAAAACGTTCAATGCAATTCGTTCGCTGCCCATGGTGATTGCCCGGATACTGACGTGCCATAGCGCTAGTCAACGCCAACTAAAAATGTATTGATAATTGATAAAAGCCTACTCGATGTACATTACGTACAGACACATAAATGTTCGACGATAAGCTTAACCAAAAAATGGTTACTATTTCGTAAATACTGATAAAGATACGGCACTCATGATAGCCTTTACAATAATAAAATTGTTTAAAATTACACTATTTTTAAAATTACACTTTTTGAGCGCCCTATAAAACTTTGTATTTCAACGGTGGCAAAACAGTTGTGCAAACTGAACGACAGCGTTTGTGTGCAGCGTTTACGCATCCCTGGATGTAACATTGCTCAGCCATAATAAAAAGGGCTCGCCAGTGCATTAAATTTAAAGGGAACAGCAGATATATTTATTACAGCTGTTATTACCCATGGCTTTCGTAGCCCGCAGAGACCGCTGCTGGTGGTCACCAAAGCATTCTTTGCTGTATGTTAATGATTAGGAATACGCGACTGCATTAATCGTAAAAAATGTATAGGGTGAGTAACCGGTGCACGTGCTCGTGATGTAAATAGCGTCTGTGTAAAAACAAAAGTGCTTGAAGTCATCTCAGATAACGAAATTCTCACATAAATGTTAAGGTGGATATTTGCTAATAAATAAAGTAAATCGCCGTTGGCTGCACCACACACACAACCATGCAAATAAGATAAAAATTTGTTGAGTTACTACTGTTTACAACTGTGACGTCACCATTGCAAACACACCAACCAATCGCCAAGCAGCTTTAAGGGGCTTGTCTGCAGACAGAGTACACTGACATGTACTTTTGTGTGAGTGTGTATATTGATTTATTTTGTTGAGCTTTAAAACGAGTGAGTATCACGTGCGACTCGCCCACCCACACAGTGATGACAGCAGGTGCTATACGCTCTCTCTGTCTCTTTTTCTTGTCATTCTCTTGTGTATATAGATCAGTCGCTTACCAATCTTGTATTGTTCAGTTCAGTTTGTCGCCAGCAGCCGAAGCGCTAACAGCACGCGGAAGGATATATTTGTTTTACACGCAATTTATTAAAAGGCCGGTTGTAATTGTTTTTGCAAATTAAATTTACGTAAGTGACGTTTTGTAATTTGTAATTGCTGCTGCGCATTTGCGTCCATCTGAAAGTGTGTGCCAGAAAGTGCAAATAAATTTAATTACTATAAATAATATGATTACTATGTGTGATTTGGCTGTATGATTATCCACCGGCGCCAGTTGTCAAAGTGTTCAAACGAGCGGGTATTAATCACCTTGGACCCTAACAGACTGATAAGTAGAGCTGTGTCATTTCGTCATAACATGTTCGCCTGAACGGGTCATTAAAGTGAGCTACTTAATTTATTCAGCAAAAAGTGATCGCAACGACTAAATAGTATGAAACTAGTGAATAAAATAGGGATTTAGTTCTCGGCTCGAATTTGCTCATTAATTTGAACAATAAGTCACAACTGATTGGAATTCTTTTACACTTGTTGCTAACGCCTATTTGAACTATTTGATACCTATGGTGGATAATCGACATATGTTCATGTTAACAGGCACAACAATGTTGTAGCCATCTAGATAATCAGTCTATGTAATCCTCTTCGATATTTGGTTTATTGACCCAACGATATGTCACTTACCACATAAAGGAAACTCATATTCCCGTATCACATATTTTTATTTATGTACACCTGCTTTTATGACGCTGCTTTTATTGCTTTGTGCTGCACTCGATTACCCCCACAATGCATATGCAATACCTATTTATTTGTGTTCACTCACAGGTTTGTCACGCGTTACAATATACTTGAACGACTACTGTATGCCCTGTAAAGCACCTAAGCACTTGAACCATCCAGTTGGTATACCCGTCGCCAAGTTATGGTAAGTTTGTATAGGTTTTAATGGACGAAATCGTTGACACAAGCTTTTTTTGTATATTTAGCATTTTAATATATTAATGAAAGTTGAAACAGTTGCATGAAGCAAGATTGTCTATTGTTGCCAAAGATTTCATATTAATATTTGAGTTTTATTTTTAGAGCTCAACGACCAAGAAATTGAATGAACGCACATATTTACATAAAATTTTGTGAAATTCATTTCAATATTTATGTGTGAATGCTGAATGTTGAGCGCCAGCAAAGTATTTTCAATCAAAATATCATTTATGACCATGTCCTCAAAGTAGTATTACTGAGGATTTATTTGGAAGTTATTGCAAATGTTGCTTAAGCTACTACCGATAGAATATGATAAATTGCTTTATATCATATAATAAAACCTATGTTCATATTTTTTACAAACCGTGATCAACTATGATATATTGTAACTGTGCAATCAATTTACTTATCACACAAGTCAAAAGTCCAAGGTTCAAACTCTATTTCGTAAAACATAAGTACTGTTAATAACCAAAAGGGGATAAATTAGAAAAAAAAATAATATAATGTATGTAGAGGAATATTTATAGCGAGAAGTGTAGAAATAGAAACGTATGCGAATCCATTCTGTTGATGCAAATGTGACTTTTTAAATGTCAAGGCAATGCGCCCACCCGCACGTTCCCCTTTACCCAGCCCCTCTTAGCGTCTCATTAAGCACATGCTGGCAATCCAACCGGCTTGTCTTATCAGCTGTTTCCTCGAGTTTCTTCTTGCGGACTGTGCGCCGACTGCACTGAATGCTCTTGATATATGTATATAAATATAAAATAAATAAATATATGTATATATACATGCATATACTATATACAGATATGCGAACGTACGGACGCGCCTTCGATTCGATAGCCGGCGGTTCGAGCAGCTGTCAGTTGCTCCCTGACTTTCAGATACTTTTTGGCGCTCGCTTTGAACGGATGTCGTGTGGATTGAGTGAAATATAAGTAATCGGTCTCGCTCTCTCATTAACTCTTAAGTATTGTCACAAGTGTTCGCAGTGTTGTTGCTCTTATCGGTGTTATCAATAATAATTACAACAACAACCAGGTAAACTAGCATAAAACTTTATTATAACTCGTGCTTAATCGATCTGGCGATATTATGAACGTAGATAACGGTTTTTCTCTAAGACTATTGATCTGCAGGCTTGCGATCTTCAATCTTAACGAGAGAACTAACAGTGAATTTCCATATATACATATTTATACGTGTACCAACGTGTGTACAACTCAAACAGCGTAAATGGGAGACTATTAAACTAACAAGTCAAGCTATAGGAAAATTACCCTATTTATATGTATAGAACTTCGATTATCGTTCAACTTTACGTCTGACATTGACTCGAACTTGGACTCTGTCGTCGAATATACAGGAAAATCATTAAAAATTATAATAAAAATTTTATTAATTTATACATGTGTATATACATTGAAATAGACTGAAATATGCTCGTGTAAATAATTGACATTACTCGATCATTTGCGTGTTATCAACTTGCTTTCTAGACTATGTCGTGAAATTCCACAAAAACCAAAAAAAAAAAACTTGAGATAGCTGCTGTATGTGTGTGAGTGAATATGTATGTTTGTGTGCGCAGTGGAGGGCTCGACCATTAGGCCAAGAAGCTTTGGGGCTTGGCTCCAAACCCGGAGAGTCCAAAGTCAAAAGCTGAAAATAAATATAAACAATGTTGTTATTAAGGTTCAACACACTAAATACTCTCTCTCTCTCTCTCTCTCTATACCAGATGTTCATTTAGGTAAAACGATTATAAACAATCTTTTTAAAGTGTATAAATTTAAATTTAGTTTAACTTAACGATCATAACGTTTTGATAGTAGAAACTTAACTTAAATGCACATACCCTCTGTCAGAGTATAAACAAAAGTATGTAGTGCAATTTAATTATCAACGCGTTTACATCGTATCGCTTAGAGAATGGAAAGTAGATACCATTGGAACTGATGTTTGGTGTGTAGTTTTTTATCAACTGGTAGAAACCTTGTGTTTCCTTATCGATCTTAGATAACGTACGCAAAATTTCGATTTCCGTCTTAATAACTCTTTCCTAATCGCTGCCTAATCTAAATTATAGTGTTTTTTTTTTTTTTATTGCAGTCAGCCATGACGGAAGGCAAGAACTTACCAAATTCGAGTGCCGATGTGCCATTCAGAAGCAAGGAGCTACGTAAGCAATCCCTGATCCAATACACCGGGCTGGTGGGTGTCATCGATGAGGGCACAAAGACGATTGGCTTCTCGATCTACACGACACCGGACTTCAAGGAAATTGCCGCACACCGCGTAGAATTGAGCGTTATAACGCCGCAGGATGGGTGGTACGAGCAGGATCCATTGGAGATAATGGCCTCGATCAACAAGTGCGCCGAAGAGGCCATCAAACAGCTGCCGGAGCTGGGATTCAGTGTCAGTGACATTGCCACCGTGGGCATCACCAATCAACGGGAGACTACAATTGTCTGGGATGCGGTGACTGGCAAGCCCCTCTACAATGCCATCGTGTGGAAGGATATACGCACCAGCTCAACCGTGGAACAGATTGTGGCCAAGGTTCAAGATGCGAACCACTTTAAGCGAAGCACTGGTCTGCCAATCTCAACCTATTTCTCGGCTTTGAAGATTCGCTGGCTTAAAGATAATGTACCGGAGGTGCGGCAAGCGTGTCGAGAAAAGCGTTGCAAAGCCGGTACCGTCGACAGCTGGATCGTCTGGAATCTGACCAATGGTGAGTAGCCCAATCCAACTAGACAGAGGAATCGACTAACAAGGGTTTTGTAACCAGGTGCTTTGCATATCACGGATGTGACAAATGCTTCCCGCACTCTGCTCATGAATCTGGAGACGCTCAACTGGGACCCTGTGTTGTTAAAGACCTTTGCTATCAAGGAAGAAATGCTGCCCAGCATACACAGCTGCTCGGAGATCTTTGGCAAGATTACATCGGAGCGCAGCGCTCTGCGTGGAATTACACTAAGTGGAATTCTGGGCAACCAGCAGGCTTCGCTGCTGGGACAGATGTGCGTAAAGCCGGGCCAGACAAAGAACACGTATCGCTCCGGTTGCTTCCTGCTTTGCAATACGGGCGACAAACCCGTGTTCTCCAGCCATGGCCTGCTCACGACTATAGCGTACAAGCTTGGCCCCCATGCGCCGACTACATACGCTTTGGAAGGATCTGTTTCTGTAGCCGGGCATGCGCTCTCCTGGCTGCAGCAGAAGGTTCGCCTACTGCCGGACTCGCGAGATGCCGAAAAATACGCCGAGGCTGTGCCCACATCGGGCGATGTCTACTTCGTGCCCGCCTTTACGGGACTCTATGCGCCGTACTGGCGACAGAATGCGCGTGGCATCATCATCGGACTTACGCAGTTTACCCGCAAGAATCACATCGTGCGAGCTGCACTGGAGAGCATTTGCTTCCAGACCCGTGATATACTGGAGTGCATGCACCAGGAGTGTGGCTATGAAATTAACAAGCTGCATGCTGATGGAAAACTTACCACAAACAATCTCTTGATGCAGCTGCAGGCGGACACCGCAGGCCTTCCTCTATTCCGCTCCCAGCTGATGGACTCGACAGCTTTCGGTGCGGCCATGTGTGCCGCCCAAGCGGAGGGCGTTAATCTATGCAAATTCGACCCGGAGAAGCGTTACTACGAGAACGTGCACTACGACACTTTCCTGCCCACAACAACGGAACAGGAGCGCGAGGAACGCTACGGCAAATGGAAACGAGCCGTGGAGCGTAGTTTAGGTTGGGTTATTAAGCAAAAGAAGACGCGCACGCACACCGAAGAGAACTATAGGATGCTGTCCTCTCTGCCGGCGAGCATATTCCTCATCAGTAGCTTTGCCATGCTGGTGCATTCCTTATCCGCGACGATCAAGTCATAAAAGCTATCGCGTGTTACAAAGCCAACGCCTTATTTCCGCCAGCTCGAGCTTTAAGTCCCATATGACTATTGCATCGATTTTTCGGTTGTGATAATTTATACTTAACAGCGGAACGTAGACCCCATGTATATATATATATATATATGTGTAGCTTTTCCTTAATTCTTCCCCAAAGTGTTTCAATCGGTTGTATTGGCTTTAAACTACATATGTAAATAGTTACGTTCTCTTAGACAGGACCTACGGGTTGCTCTCTCTGCCAACATATTTTTTTACTTCTAGCTAATAATGCATATATAACGAGTGTACTTATCTTATCGTGTTAAACTGCTCTGAATACTAGTGATAAATCGACAATATTATCGATTCACAAAAACCAAAATATTTATATCACATATTGTATATATAACCAGAGCGCAAATAGCTTGTGTACATTACTTAGTCTAGTTTGTAGCCTACAAATAAACGATTATAATATAATATAATAGATATGCCTTATTTTTTATTATCTCTTAAGATAGCGTAATACCAAATCAAATTTTAAATCCTTTATAGCTTTATGATTATAATATGGGATTTCTATAACAGGTAAACGATTGTCAACCTCACATACTTATCAATGTACTGAAATATTTAAGCTTTATCAGTAACGGAAATGTCAATATCGTTTAAAAATAACTTCCATATTCTACAGATTATTGTGGGCGTGTCCCTCATACTGTGAAAAGTGTCGCAATAAGTAAATATTTTGGGTGGGTCTCGCGCCAAAGAAAGTGAAAATATTTAATGGAATTTAATCTGGGAGCAGAATATATAAAAGAGAAATTTTATATACATACATAGGTATATTATATATCAATCCTGATTATTCTTAACGTTATTTTTGTTAGCCTTGCTGAGTGGTTTTACTTTTTTTTAAGGAAAAGCCCTATACGAACTATTATTTTTAGGCAGTAATACCTGTAGTCCTAGCTGGTGCTCATTTAAATTGCTTCCACAGGTTGCCTTATATTCACAACACGCACACACATGCATGCACAAGTGACACTCACTCGCAGAACAACAGCGAGTTGTTTTAGCTCTGCTCAGGTAACAAGAGCCAAACATGCAACAAAAAAAGGCCAAACAAAGAAATTGATTTTCACTGCTTTGCTCTGGACTACACCTTCAGAATTTTTACTGAATCGGTACAGCGGCAGCAACAACAACAATAACAAGAACCGGAATTCGTTTGAAGTTAAAGCGCGCACCTTTTCCCGATTTTTCTCATCAGCAAGAGCACTGTGCGATCGGTTGTAGGTATGCGTGTGTGTTTGTTTTGTGTGTGTAGGAGTTTGAAGTTGTAGCTCAAACTGTGCTGCTCTCTGGTTTGTGATTGAGCTCCGCTCTTTTGTTTATGTGTGGGTGTAGGAGTGTGGAGTTGAACCGTGAGTTGCCACACGTGGTACAAATTTACCAAAACAAGTGAAATGTTAAGGCCATAAAGGAAATGATTTTTTTTTCATATTTTGCTGAAAACTACATTTAATTTGATTGAAAAATTCATAACCATTGGCAATTTTATAAGTTAATTTATGCCTATAATACTTTATTTGATTAGCTTTAAGGGCTATCCTTGGTACAAAATAATATAAAATGGCAACAATGGTCGTTGCTCAAGCTTCGCTCTTTCATCATAGTATGTTTGGACTCCATGAAGTGGAGTTGAGAGAGTATGTATGGATGTGTGAAGGCTCTGCCTGAGCTGCGATCTCTGGCCTGTATGTATGTGTGTAGAATTGTGAAGTTGTAGCTCAAACTGCACTCTTTTATTGTAGTGTAGGTATGTGGAGTTACAGTTCGAACTGCGCTCTCTCATATGAGTGCAAGGGTGTATAACTATGAGGCTGTTGTATAAACTATTCTCACTGGCCTGCAAGTGTGCGTAAAATTGTGGTGTTTTTGCTCAATATGCTCTCTTTTACTCGCAGCAGATCGGAGATCTGCACTCAAAGCAATCCTCGAACGATTGCCACCTAGAAGCCACAGTCGCCGCTCAACTTCTGTCGTGTTTGCGTCGTTCGGCTGTGGTTTTTGCGTTTAATGTCGTTGATTTTGTTGTTGCACCTCTTTTGTTTATGTTAATTTGATTGTGTTAGCTATTTATTTGGATCGGCTCATACTGCCGCATTGGCAATAAATTCTGGTCAATTTATAGTGCACGAAATTGGAAGCGTGAGACGGCAAAGTTCCTTCTCACATTCGGCTATGTCCGTCCATACCTGTGTGTTTTTTTCTGACTGAGGCATTAATAAGCGTTTGCAGCTAAAGGGTCAAACCGGTTTAGTCAGCGCCAGTTGCTCAGCCACTCAGTCATGGACATTGCCGCATTGCCAGCATCAGGCACAGGCCCGGGCCCAAACACGGGTTCTGCTTCTGCCACAGCCTCTGTCGCGGCATCCCTGCAACGTGTTGCCTCGCAGTCGAGTCTTGTCCAAGCCACACCGCCTCATCACTATCATTATATACAATATCCGGCGCACTATCTGCAGCAGCAGCACAATCAACCATCAATTGGATTGGCATCAGCTGCTGCACTGTCTCCGCAGCAATGTCAGTGCCCCTGTTCCTGCGGTCGAGCCAGTGGGACACAACAGCAACAGCAGCAACAGAATGCATCTATGGCTGTGGCTGTGTTGGTGCATCAGCAGACCTCTACTCCTGCCCAGCAGACGGGTCTAAAAACTCAGTCAGCGCAGTCACTGCTCAATCATTCATATCAGGCACTACCCAATGACGAGCGGGAGCAGCGAGAGCGCCACAATCTCCCTTTCGACGCCTCGGCAAGCTCTGCCAGATGCGATTGTGACCTGGAGTGCAGTTGCGTCGCTAACAGCGTCTCTCTAACCCAGCAGCACAAGCGCAGCCTTCTAGCGGATGCCATGCTCGGAGCGGATGAGATTACGGTTAGCGAATCGGACAACAACAGCACAATGATCAAGAAGAAGAAGCCGCGTTCCAACACAGCGGATCAGTTACCGCCTAAAACTCAACCCTCGGATAGCTGTAATGACATCTACCACGATACGGAACTCGAAGTGGCTGCGCCTGTTGCGACCTCCGCTTCCGGTGGAGCTGGCGGTGCCAAGGCACAGGGACTAGATGATAACCGTCCACCATTGCCCCCACGCCCACCTCCTAGACCACGCAGCACTGTCAACGGATCCATTGGTGAGTATATGCAAAGAATCTTTCAAGAAATCCCAAGGACAAAATATGTTTGACTACGCAATCTACCCAATCTACAAACACAGAAGTTAAAAAAAATAAAACAAGTTTTCCATAGAATTCAGTTACTAAATTCCAATTATTTAATTAAATTGGATACAGGGTGTCTTCTAGTTGCATGAGTCAATTTGTTATAACACATCTTTCATACTCACGTAGCACTTAAATTCAGAGTTCCCAATTACTGTAAACTGCCATATAGCACCATCGTAAATTATTTAATTGAGAGCATCCTTTCGGATAAAGTGGCCCATTAAATGAGCAGAGACAAAACACAGGGTATTTCCTAGTGACACACTTCGCAAGTCTATTGATTTACTGTTAATGTCATCTTGTATGCTCGTAACTGCTTCAAAGGACAGCATCCGCTAGTTATACTTCCTCATCCATTTGCTTGACGCCTGCGCTTTTCGCTCCGTGCTCTCTCTGTCTGTCGTTCTCTCTTTGTCTCTCTCGCCAGGACTCCCTTGGGAGGCATCTGTGATTGCAGCAGAATTTGGTTTCGCCAGCGGTGGTTGGGAACTGTGTGAATGTCAGTACGGAATTATAGTTGACATCGTTTCGCAACTGCAACGCACTCTCCGTGGGGCGCAGCTTCCGCGTCTCCCATTCACCACATCCCATTCCGCGCAGCTGCCAGTTGTTGAGGAATTAAACGACTTGTGTGTAGAGATATTTTTCCGAGAAGTGAAAAAAATACAAAATATACATATTCTACATGTATGTGTACCACCAAAACGAGAACATTCGAGGAAAACAAAATATCCGTTATTTGTGTGAGACAATTCCGAGATGTTATTGAATCGGCTCTAGTGGATTTGTCTGAAAACGTTATTCGACTTAATATTTAGACAAGAACTTGGGTGTTTCCAAAAATATATAGAAGATGCATGGCTATCCGGTGATGCA
Organism: Drosophila pseudotalamancana; assembly: GCA_037075185.1. Classification (NCBI taxonomy): domain Eukaryota; kingdom Metazoa; phylum Arthropoda; class Insecta; order Diptera; family Drosophilidae; genus Drosophila; species Drosophila pseudotalamancana. Next base: position 48,521 of record JBAMCK010000332.1, on the reverse strand, counting down.
GTTTGTGCAGTACAGCATGCCCACGCCGTGCTCCTGGGTGCCTGCACCACCGCCAACCAGCACGGCAGATGCACATCATCGCAATTCGCTGGGTTAGAACCCTGCTTTAATTTGCTTAAAGTCAATCTGGATACTAATTTGCTTTCTCTATCCTTTTTAGTTCATCGTCATGGAGCTGGTATTAAGAAGTATGTGGTGTGGTGCCTTATCTGTGGAGGATTTAGCTGCCTGCTTGGCGTACTTTTCCTGGGAGTCTACTTTCTTCTACATTCTTACACCATTACCGTGGGCAACTTTGAAACGGTTCCCACATTTGTGCCTGCCACACTGGTATGTATCCCACAGTCGTCAACAATCCCAATCAGGAAGTTCTCATTTATCCATTTCCCTTGCAGCTCATTTTGACGGGCGTCTGTATAATGAGTCTAGCGCGTCGTCGCAATCGGTACAGCTATCTGGTGAGTCGAGCCTTGATGCAAACCTTAATCCTGCCTTTAACTTGGTCATATTCTCTTACAGATCAAGCTGTCGGGCGCCTGTGGTCTTGTCTCCGCCCTAACTTGCGCATTGGTTACGGTTACGACCACGGTTCTCCACATGAGTCGGTTGCAGGCATTGCGCGAATGCGAATACGCTCAGAAGACACGCACATGCACCTGCTACTCGGATCTCATCGAATCCCAGGTGGATCGCATGGACAAAGGTAAGTGTGTGTTCAGTCAGTTCCGCCAGAAGATAATGGTAATATTCACTCGATTGATTTTATGAGTGGTGTAACTACCCACTCAGATCAAGTCTGTCCTTCCGTCCCTGTGTTCAACTGTGAAGCCATTCACTAATTTCACATTCTTTCAGAAGGCGTGCGTCTCGTGTTTGACTCTCTTTCCGATTGCGGCGTCGTCCACGGGTCCCTCTACTCCTGCCTACGCGCTATCTTCGGCCTATCCGTGGCCGGTGTGCTCATCGCCGTATTTAGTTGTATGCTCGTCTATCAGCTACTTAGCCACGAACGCAAGAAGATGTACTGGGAGCAGCTAGAATTACGCTGTCGTTCCCTCTATGCCAGCCAGGCGCCACCGCCACATAGTCTAACCGCTCTAAGCGGACCTGGTCGCATGCTCAACTGCCGATGCTGTGAGCAGTGCCATGCCCATCGCCAGTTAACGTTGCCTCTACAGGCCACCGCGTATCCCTGGGATGAGGCCAGTGCGGCGGCAGCAGCAGCAGTCGCGGCTGGAGGATCTGTCTCGGAGCAACGCTTCTGGGCTGCCCAGCCGCCTGGCAACTTCTATTCTCCTAATCCGGGAGGCGAGGAGGCTGTGAACGGCTGTCGCAGTGGACGAGATCGCGGCACACGTAGTGGCAGCGGTTGGAGCTGGCCGAGAATGCCGTGGCAACGCACCACGCCGGACGCAACACGACGATTCCGCCAGGCAGCCGCCAGTCCGGATTCACAATACGGCTTCAGTTCGGCGACAGCTGTTGCCGTTGCAGATGGTAATCAGATGCTCATCGAGGAGCCTGTCGTAGTGGCTAGCAGTTACAATGCACTGTCGCCGGCCAACGCTTTGCCTTACGGTGTTTGGGGTCCACCTCCGCCATACAGTGATCCCAACAGTCCAGCCCGGCGTGGCTACTATCAATATCTACAAGCTCCTGGCACTTGCCTGCCGGGCAATCCGTCCGTAACGGCTCTAATTCCACAGCAGCCCCAGGAGCAGCAAATGCCACAGCAGTTGCAGCAGTCTCGAGCCTGTGGTCAGGGTCAATCCGCGACCCTGGAACGCATGGATGGTCTTACCGGAGGTACTGCGTCAGTGGCTAACGCTCGCAGCGCTGCTTACAAAGCAAAGCCGGAATACGAGAACACGCACTCGGACAGTGACGGTTGCAATGGGTGGGAACGTGACCGCTGTTCCAACACCTTACCCACCCGCAAGCTAAAAAAGCGCATCGAGGCAGGCGCTAAGAGCATTGGACCTCAAAACAACAGCAGTCAGCAGAGACCAAACGTTCAGCAACTGTTTGCCTGTGAGGTGGCCGCCAAACAGCAGCAGCAGGAGCAGCAACCAGAGCAGCAGCAGGCGCAGCCACAATCTGCGAGCGGGGTGGAGAACAGCGGTTACCAGGATTCAAATGGTGCCATTGCCAAGGGCCAACCGCCAGCAGCTGGTGAGGGGTTGGAGGGTGCCGAGTCGGAGGTTTATTTTGCGGATGTGAGCAGCTGCTGTAACATGTCCGTGAAGAACGACAACTACTACGACAATACTCAGCGGCAGATGCTTCAGGTGCATCATCCACATCAGCATCAGCATCAGCACAGCAATTGCAGCCACAGCAGCAGCAATCAGAGCGGCAGCAACAACAACAACAATGAGGACTATTTGGCACAGCGCTTTGGACGTCGAGAACACTCGATACGCAGCCGTTTGCCCATACCACAAACACGCCTGGAGGATGACTACGAGAGCTCCAATCTGAACATGCCGACGCTTAAGAGCGCCGCCCTGGATCAGCAGCAGCAGCAACTGCAGAAGGACATCTCCCGGCAAAGCATGTGCTCGGTGGAGTCGGAAGCCAAGACTGAGTTTACAGACTTATCGCCATCGACGCCATGTGATGGGGCGTTGCCGTTGCCGTTGCCGCCGCCCGCGAACTTTGCCAGCGATTCGCCGCCAATACAGACAACATCGTCCGCCAACTTTGTGGCCTCGTTTCCATATTCATCGGAGTCACAATGCCTGGAAGCGCATCGTCGCTCCACTAAGAACATACACGAGCTATTGCTGGCAGGCAATGGCAACAGCAACAGCTCTACGGGCGCAGACTCCATTCTTGGCCAAGCCCATTATGAAATCATCAACGATCGGTATCAGCTGCAGCGATCAAGCAAGCACAAGTCCAAATCAAAGAATCGCTCCAGAGAGCAGTTGGACATCTACGAAGGTAACAGTTGTCCATCCGAACGCGCCGACTGGTCCGATGGCAAACGTTTGTGAGACGAAGTTGAACTTTTCGTCTAGGTTTCATTAACAACAGTCGCAGACACAACCAAACACGCACGCATACACACATTCACTGGCTCTCACTATCTTTTTACCAGAGTTCGAAATTCTATATTAATTTATTGCAAAGTTCAAGCGTTCATATTTGGGTCATAAACCATTATTAACTTATTCAGTTGTTTAATCGCTTAATAATTATGGTTAAACAGCTGGATAAAATGATTGAACAAAGCGAATTGCTAATGATCGATTGAACATACCAAAGGGCATTGTTCATAACCCACTAATCTATCGTTGTAGTTCATTTTTATAACTAATCGTATCGCTCAATCGAAATTATTGTGAACACTCTAAGGCTTACTGTCTTCCTTATGATTTGTGAACAGATCGTAATATAAAAAGAATATGTAATGTTGGCCATCCAAAATTAACTTTAATATCGTCTAGTACTAGTTGTTTTTGCTCTCTAAATGAGCCTAATCTATATTTATCCATACTTCCCGCTAAGGTCCATGTGGCCATAAACTTTGCTTTAATTACTTTATGCCATCTATTTTATGTAGCTTACATGAGAACTTTTTACATACATACATTTATTACTCATATTGTAGTATTGTATTTAAATGTTGAAGTTATAGCATTGGTATTCTATGAAAAATATTAAACAAATTATGTTCTTTGTGTATTTTATAGCTGGATGCACTCCCATACACAATCATGTACTCTTATGCATACTTACACACATATATAGCTAGTTAAACGTTAGATTACAAGTTAAATTTATGAAGTATAGTGTAAACACAAGAATAGCTTAATTTCGCAATCCTTTTATTAAATAACAGTTAAAGTTGAATCAAAAATCGATAGGCCAACGAGGGATGCAGCATAAGTAATCGCACTTATCGATGCTGCGCAACAGTACCATGTAAATAAAAGCGCGCACAATAAGAAAATATACAAATGATTTGTTTAAAATGAATAATGTTGCTCTTTTATTATGCAGGATGACTTTCACTGACACTTAACTGCAGTTGGGGAACAAACAAATAATAAAAACTAAGGCACTTTTCAATGCGTAAAACTGTGTAACAGCGCGTAAGCAGTGCTGACCGTTAGACTTATACTAATGAGAGATGTTGCAGCATTCTTACGGTTCGCAATGCTGCCATGTGGTATTTCGTTCTCCGAGTCATCTGGTACAACCGCCTCGTCGGCAGCCAGTTCCTCGAGAGCAAGTGTGGTAGCTTCATTAATGGTCCGCAGCAGCGGGTAGTTTTGGTTAAGGCGTCTTGGCGCATTGTTTACCAGCTTGAAATCGGCATAGGTATCCTCGTCCAGCTCACATCTACCCAGGAAGTCATCGGTGTCTACAGACCACACCATAACTCCAGCCAGGCGCTGCTTCATTGCGAACTTGACCTTGTTGGCGATGGAGCGTGAGCTATCGAAGGAGACAACGCTCACATCTTGAGTTGCAACGCTGCGCTTGGAGCGAGCTACCACTTGGCTGGTTGCTGCGTCCCATTTTCTAGACCAGCCCAAGGTTTTGTTGCTCACTATACTGCATATCTCGTTATACCCTAAAAACCCATCCTCGCGGGTATATGGTCCACGGAAACCAGCACCATCGCTGGGATCATCTACATTGCCCTCGGCAACAGTCTTGAAGGTGCGACCATAGAAAGGTAGACCTAGTACCAGCTTCGACGGTGGAGCGCCAAGCTTAAGCAGATAGTCGATGGTGTATTGCTACAAGATTATAAATAATTACTTAGAATATTATTCTGTTTATAATTTTGTTCATAATTACCACACTCAATGGATCCACAGCGGGCGCCGTCAGCGGAGCATTGTATCCGATTTTGCGATCCCAGCTGCCGTGATAATCGTAGCACATAATGTGTAAAAAGTCCAGATACCGAGAAATTTGACGTACATCGTAGGCCTCATCGATCACATGTTTAGCTGCACCAATAGCGGAGGTCAACAACAGACCGTGATTGTCAAACTCCTCTCTCAGTTCCTTAGTTAGAGCAACAAAATTTTCACGATCCTGTGGACTGCCACCTCGCTGAGTGGGATACTCCCAATCTAGGTCGAGACCATCAAAGTTGTATCTGCGCACAAAGCCAGACACCTGCTTTACGAAATGTTCGCGCTGCTGCACATTGGCCACCAGTGTGGAGTAGTTCTTCGAGCCCTCGTTCCAGCCACCGATGGCCAGGCTAACCTTCAGATGCGGATGGGTGAGTTTCAAAGCCGTCAATCGCTCATAGCCACCCTTGCCGTACTCCTCCTTCAGGTCCTGCCAGGGATCTTCAATAAGAACATAAGCAATTGTATTTATGTATATACACATTGAATATTTTTATAGTTGCCCTACCCAACGATTTGATGGCCGCCTGAGTTATGTCCAGGCCAGCAAAGGCATAAACTGCATGTGTGCAGAGGTTCGCATCGAAATTTTCTATAGAATATGCGCCCTGTTCAGGTCGATACACCGCCCATGTGGATATGTAGCAAACCACCACCTTATTGTGCGTGGGTCCTAAAATTGTTAAGACACATTATTCTGGTACCCTTTGAGGTTAACCACAATACTTACCAGTTCTGGCAGAAACTGAAGCCCAAAATGTGCCTGAAAGAAATGCCACCATGAACGACAGCAGCGCTTTCCTACAAATGCCTCCTCGCTGCGCCATGAATAAGTGCATCTAAATAACAACAACAACAAATCAGAAGTGAGAAGGCGACCGATTAAGTGAACTGCGCCGTTATAAATGATTTGTAGGCAGCATAGCTTTAAAGCATGTTGTATCTAACAGCTTCTCTTAATTAAGCTCAATTAAGCCGCCTTTTTATTGAATTTCGTTCCGTTGGGAGAGACGCAGAAAGGGAAGGGCTAAACAAGATTCTTGTATGCATTGAGAGCCAGTGAATCACAAAGGCATATACTGGACTTAAGCATTTGAGAATGATGGGGACAACTTTATTTATAAACGCTGTACAATAAAAATTGTATTTTGAGGATTATTACACGGAGACTGAGAAAAGAGAAGCCAGAGGCACAATCGTAGAACAAATTGATTGGCGGAGATTCTAGGGTATTTCGTAGTCAACCGCTTTTTACGAATTTTGTTTGACTTTTTTTTTTTACCACTGGCATGAGTATTCCAACTGACTTGCAGAGTCTCCTGCCTGACTGGCCAATAAAATATAATAAGAATGTGGGCTGTGAAACCTGATTCTCAACTTTCGCTCGTACACCCTTAAAAGTCATTCGGGTTGATTCTTATGGCTGCGCCGCCAGAATTGCATACGACTGAATGTGTCCAAGCATGATTCATCCGGAGTGAATGGTTCAGAAGGTTAGTTCAGTATCACATCTTTAGCGAGTGTTAGTCTTGGAACTTGACAACAAATTGCAATCAGTTAAAAGTTGTTGTTTTTGAGCAAACAACCATAGATAACAAAATATATGGCATAAATATGTACTTGCAGAAACAAAAATAACAATTTCGTTATACGGTTTGTAATTTCTTTATTTCCCATTGTTTTGAGCGAAACCGGAATCGTCTTCGAGTCTCATGACAACAAAACAACTGCGAATCTACGAAAACAAAATTAAAATGCGAAGCGATAAGAAATCGAGAGGAAAAAACCAGATCGCGACTCAAAGAACACAGCGGAACTGTAAATTGATTCGCTGAAGTTTCCATATGAGCTACGCCTGCGCTTCAAGTCATGCAAGCAGTTGTAAATGTGCGTGTGTGTGGAAAGCCAATTAGCGCTTTTTAAACTCAAACTTAACTCTAACTTGAAAAACACATTCACTGGACTACGCATTCGAAATTTGGGATTGTGAATAGCATGGGCTGACGTGCACAGCTTGTTAAGGCAAGCAAGAAATATTTTATATGTATGTATACTTTAATATGCATGTCTTCGTCTTCAAAGGCTGTATAGGTTTTACGTACACTATTTTATTGCTGCAAGACGTGTTTTTTTACTTCCCGACTGTCGCGACGTCCGTTAATTTCGTACCGTTGTCGACGCGTTGCCACCAATAACTAAACTACATCAAGTTGGGACCACGGTCACTTTATGAGTTAAAACAGACATGGGCCAGTCAAGCCGAACTGCGTACCACCACTAGCCGAAAGAGCGAACTCTCAAGTCAAGCTAAGAGTCGAAGAATTCGAAGAGTGCAGCTGAGCTGAAAACAACTTTTTCAATTATTTCACACAATGAGACCACATATGAATAATATATATTACATTATACATAACATCTATTTAGCTTCATTAGCCATAGTAATTCAGAAATGTGTGTTAAAATCTTGTTGATTCAAAGTTAATTTGAATTTATTACATATAAAGCAAACAAAACAATTCCATTTCATACTTAGCGCAATATGCTTATCGATTTCGATTATTTGTAAACGAACTTTTTACGTAGCCCTGAACAATCGCAATCACTGTTGCAATCCATTTCCCATCACCGCTTTAAACATAAACAATCGTCAAAATTTCTGCTGCGTACACAAGAAAAATTGTAGGGCATAGATTCCAGGTGGATAAAATATATCCAAATATTCCGCTCTTTCACGAGCAAACTGCATTTGTATAATGGACGTTGAAGCTGAGGAATGTGCGTCAGACACAGCAACAGCCTGCAAGCGACAAAAGCGTACAAACTCCAAAGACGAAAGTTGTAGCGAATATGGAAGTGAAGGAGCAAATGCAACAGCATCTGTAGCTGGATCCAAAGTGGACTTAATATTGGTTGGGTATGTAAAAAATAAGCAGTCACTTTCACATCATTGATCGATTTTTACGGTGTGCAGAGATGAAAAAAACGAGACTGTAAATAGCCACAACAACAACAATAACAGGAACAGCAGCGAATTAGAATGTATAAAGCAACTGGCAATGGTTGAAAAATTGAAAACTATCGTTGAGACATCGAACGCAGACAATAATACAGGGGCTGAGTCTTCAGGAAAAAACCCCGATAAACCAAATTTTGAGGGCAATGATTCTAGCACTCCACATCTTCTGAGCCGCACAGGCGGTGAAGCGGCGGCATCTAACAATCCAGTGGAAACAAATACACTTTCCGAGAGTTCAACGTCTGATGCGTTAGTGGAAATGTTGGCAGGCGAACCAGGACCTATTGTGCTGTCAACCAACATATTGGCGAGAAGCAATGTAAACAGTGATAGCGACGATAGCGATGGTGATGCTAATGTAGATGTTAATTCGCATACGTTTAACCGACCGCGAACTCAGCGAAATCGCTCTTATCGCGCTACATTAGTAAACTTTGAATCCAGCAGCAGCGGCAGTGGGAGCGACCATCAATACAATGACAACAGTGATACTAATGATACGGATGTCGACGACGACGCCGTTAATGAGGTTGTAGAGGAGCCAGCCAATGGTGATGACGATGAATCTAGATCGCCAGCAGGTCAATTGCAGGATGAAAGTAGTTCCGACTCCAGCGTTGCCTTTTGGAACCGTTATTATACGTCGAGCAATGAAGAAAACGATTCCGTAAGTTATTTTTAATATGAGGAAGAAGATGAATACACGATTCTGCATTTAAAGCATATTAGTCAACAAATTTTAACAAAACAAAAAAAAAAAACGAAAAGAAAGTGGAACATTTTGTTTCAAATGTCAAATAGTCGAGTGTTCGTTCCAATTAGAAACAGTACATTTAGTAGTCTAGAATTGTAAGAATAACTATATACGGATACAAACAAATATATATAACATTATGTTTTTTTCCGTAAGTGGCGCGCTCATCTTGTATTTAAATATATAATGCACAATTTCTTTTTGACTTCAATCCGATTCAGGATGACGACTATAATGAGGCGGAGGCGAATCCTGCCGATAAGGAACAAATTGAGATTGCCGTTAACAAAGTGTTGTGCAAATCGAAACCTTCATACAACTGGAACTTTGCAGAGGAGCTGATGAGGCGCGAACATAACTTATTCAATCGGATTGGTTGGCGAGGAGGTCACACGTCTGCTTTGAGCTTTGGTCAGGGATACTATGGTTCGCGGCAGGTTGTGGAACGCATGAAACTGATGGATGCATTAAGTCTACATCGTTGCTGCGTGAACTGCTTGAGCTTCAATCGTACAGGCGATCTAATTTGCTCTGGTTCCGACGACCTCTGCATTATAGTTTGGGATTGGGCGAATGGCAAGGCGAGACATAGCTTCAAATCGGGTCACAGCCTGAATATATTCCAAACAAAATTTATTGACAGCGCTGGTTGCCTGGATATCGTCTCCTCTAGTCGCGATGGTCAAGTGCGGCGCACTGTCATCCCGCCATCTGGTAGCAGCAGCATCAAACCGATCCGTCTGTACAGTCATAACGATGCAGTGCATAAGCTTGTTGTGGTGCCGCAAAGCCGGCATGAGGTGATGAGCGCTGGTGAGGATGCGGCTGTCAAGCACTTTGATCTGCGCACCAATACGCCCACTACAATGCTGACAATAGACAATAGACGCGTTCGTCTCTTTAGCATTGCCCACCATCCGTATATGCCGGAGTTTTGTGTCAGCGGGTCCGATGACAAGCTGCGCGTCTATGATAAGCGTAAGCTGAACTCCACCCCCGTACAGGAAATGACACCCAAGGACTTAAAAGATGTAAGTTCTTATATAAGATACATTTGTTTTTGTTACACTTGTGCTTAAATGCGATCACGTTGATTTCATTGTTTAGATAAAGATCACGCAGATCACCTGCGCGGTTTACAATCACAGTGGCAGCGAAATTCTCGCCTCTTACAGTGATGCGGGCATTTATCTCTACGACAGCCGCAACTATAAGGATGGCGAATATCTGCACTCCTACGAGGGACACATGTAAGAGATGCACAACAACAGCAACAACAACAACAAATGCTGAAACACAAAAATCACAAAACCGTTTATTTACAGTAATAGTCGCACCATTAAAGGAGTTAATTTCTTTGGTCCGCACTCTGAGTACATAATCAGCGGCAGCGACTGTGGTAACATCTTCTTTTGGGACAAGAACACCGAAGCAGTGATTAACTTTGTAAAAGGTGATCACGCGGGTGTTGTTAACTGCCTGGAGCAGCATCCTTGGATGCCCGTGCTGGCCACATCTGGTCTAGATCACAACGTAAAGATTTGGACGCCCAGTGGCCAACCAGAAGCTGTAAGTTAAGATAAGTTATATTTCGGCTGGCATATGAAATAATTAATTATTTGAAGGAGGTGCCACGTATGGATGCGCTGAAGGAAACTCTGCAGCGAAACTTTAGACGCAGCATTTTGGACGTCGGCGATTTCGATATTAATCAAATTCACTATTTTATACGACAGCTTATTGAGCCACGCCGAAATGCATCTCATGCTTCGAGTGGTGAACAAGGTCCACGGGAGCGTAATCGTAATCTTTTTAGCAGCAGCAGTAGTAGTAGCAGCAGCAGCAGCAACATCAGCTCAAGTCCTGGGAACCCTGCAACTGCCTCCCAACAGCAACAGCGTCCACGTGGCAGCAACCCCAGTAGCTCCGATGAGGGTAATGCCGATCCTATTGGCTGCCGCTCGCAATAAGATGTACTACACCAGCTAACAATAATATCCTCATCATCCGCATTGTCATTAATCCAAAGTCTACATTACGTATTTTCTTGTTTGAGTTCGTGGGCTTTTGAAGTCCCGGAAAGTAATGCATATGTTTTTCTTTTTTATATTTTGTGTTGCGAGCAGCACCTGAAAGTTTGCGAGCTCTACGTCTTTTATTTTGAAAGCTGTGAATATACAAGTAAGCACGCCCTTATTCTAATTCTGAACAATGTCTAATAAAATATACAAACGCAGTGAAGAACGGTATCGAGACTGCTCTTTTAATCTGGTTCCGTTTTTAATCTGCCAAATGATGGCCACTGAGGCGAAGCTGCACCCCTCCATTTATATTTCATTACGGAATGTAAGAGTCTCATTTTTATATTTTGTATTGCGAGCTGCACCTGAAAGTTTACGAGCTCTACGTCTTTTATTTTGAAAGCGTTTTCAAGTGCTGTGAATATACAAATAATCACACCCGTACTCTAATTTTGAACAGTGTCTAATAAAACATATAAACGGAGTCTGATTTCCTCTTCGTTTAATCTGCGTGCAATTGAAATATTCATTATCCGCTTGTCGATCAGTCGTTGGTCTGGCAAATGAGGGCGACACTACGCTTCACCCAGTGCGAGGCTTTCATTTGTGTATTAAGCAGTAAAGGTACCACGTAATTGGTTGAATGTCCGGTTGTGGATAATGTACCCTTTCGCTCTCCCGTCTTGTACAGCGGACATCGATAACGTGAGCCCTCGGTTAGTTCCAAAATGGTTGTCGGCCGGAAATATATCACTGGCATCACATACATCAGGATCTTGGGCAGCTGCTCGACAAGTGTGTTCTGCTCCCAGTGCCATCGTGCACCCTCCAGGAAGAGTCCGTTGCAGAAGACTCCGTCTTCCGGCGGAGAGTTCTTTGTCTCAACCTTCAGCACATCGTAATCAAAGGTAAGTGTATCAATCGGTATTTTGTATTTTCTAGCATAATTTTGCATTGCGCCCGTGAGGAAAGCCTGGGTGAAAAAGAAGCCCGATAGCCAGAAGGTTGGTGGCTTACCCACACGATGCCATTGGTGCAACCAATTTAGACGCTTGTACAGATCCTGAACATAGGAGCCAAGTGGCTTAAGACATGGATAGGACTTGCCCATCCATTTCGTTGGAATTCGATTGTACTTCATGGCAATCATAACATTTTCCAAATCGGGCGTCATCACAATGATGCCCTTGATGCCCATTGCCAAATCACGGCAAGAAGCGCGAATTTCTTTCTGTAGTTTCAGGAAGCGTTCCATTTCTTGAACGACGACCGTGTTCATAGATTCATTGTAGTCCACTGGATACTTTTCTGCGGCTCCCTCGATATCCATGTCCGCCGGCATTTCAGTTTCAATCTGTTTAATCGTGTCCATTACCATTTGCTCCGGGCTTACGCCACCACTCGCACTGCCCGCCGCCTCGCTGCCCAGAAGTAGGATCATAGAGTCCAACAGTGTTTTAGTCGTCTGCAAATCTCGTGTAATGCCAGAATTGGCATGTAAGCCATATACTTCTGGTGGCGCCAGAGACGGCATGCTCTCGTCGAGATAGCGGAGAATTTCGCGATGTTCCGTCTTCCGCGGTAGTATATAGCGATCATCTGTAGCAAAGCGGAATCGATTATCGGATACCACCTGAGCATTGCAGAAATCGGCGAGAATTGTTACGATTGCGCGCCTGTCCCAGTTATCCGTAACACGTCCGCCGTAATTACATTCACTTGTCAGATACGAGATGGCATCGTATGGCACATGCTCGTACTGGTTGAGTAGCATCTAAAAGGGAGGCAGTTTTATTGATTTTCTAACATCTAATCGATTGTAGCTTACGCTAAGCTGCAACACTGAAATTTGCAGATCGGACTCATTGAAACCGTAGGCTATATTCCAACCCAAAGGTCCATATTTACGTCGTTCCTGAACAACGGCATGGAAGAAACAGATGCCGAATAGCAGACGGGTGAACGCGCGATCCTGCTTGGCACATCCCGTATAGAACTCCGGGTCATTGATTGGCTCCGAATTGTAAGAACGCATCAGATTCTCTCGCAAGCCGGTTGGCGGTTCGTTTGTCATCTTGACGCCGTTCTGCAGGATTGTCACGGGAAACTGGGGCGTGGGATAGGCAGTAAGCCAAATGCGGAAGTTTGCTGAAATTCAGATATGTTTACCACTACGAATTTTTACCATTACGATGATGATTACTTACCCTGTGTATTGAACGTATCCATGTTCTCCCACAAATACTCTAGTGTGGGCATCCAAGAGGCGGCAAGATGACAGTTCTGAAGACACACCCAGTAACCCATTTCCTGTGCATTCTTGATGAGAGCGGTTGCAATCGGGCCTTGACCCTGGCCCAGAGAGATGCTCTGGAACGACTCTTCCTGTCCCATTTTTTCGGCAAATGCTAGAAGAGATCCCAGTGGATCAGCGCCTGGTGACAATATAAATAGCAACGGAGTTAGAGCCGTCGAGTCCGCATACGACTTGGATATGTCAAACTCAGGCGGCGAAACATACTGTTCTCCAATCGTATTTGCTATAAAAAGTCGCACGGCCAGAAAAACGGAGTCCGGACGGAGAGCCTTAAGAACTATTATCTTCTCAAAGGCCGTGGTCTTGTCATTCCAAGGTGGTGGGAGGGGCTGCCGTTCGGGTGAAACATGATCATAGATAGCTTGCCATTCCTTTAGATTCTTTCGGAACGAAGCGACAATTCCAGCCAGCTCCTTTAGCTCTTCCAGGCGCAACACATTAAGCCACACGGTATCAGTTATCCATGTTGGATCGGGATTAGGTGGTACGTTGGTACTCTCCTTGGCATTGGTCAGTAAGTGAGATAGATGACGCATTTCAACCTGTCCCGTGCCCAACAATATACGGGCGGTGAGTATGAAAGAGAAGAGAAGCTTGTCCCTTTCGAAAATAGATCGACAAACGTTATTGTAAAGATTCTTGGTAAATCCATCAACCAGGAATTTAATGCGACGCGGCAGATCCTTGGACTTGTTGGCCGTCTCAATAGAATACATATAAAGGTTGATGTACCAGTTAAGCGAGAACTGATACATGGGATCAATATTGGGTAGGTCGGTTATGGAGTAGTATAGTATGGAGGAGTGCACTGCAACGGGTTTGTAGTTAAGACGGAATGCCTCGATTTTAGCGGACGTCTCTTTAGCTGCCTCCTGCTTCTCAGTTATGTCCTTCGACAGAGTTTTCGAATCAGCTAATATTAGGATAGCTGCTTCATTTTCCAGAATATCGCCCTCGCTGCTGGTCAGTGTCTTAAGTATCATATTTTCCGCATCTCTTAGCGCGCCCTTATTGGCCGCCGCTTCGGTCGTAAGCATTATGCGAAGTTCCTGCAGATCGGGTCGCTCCTTAGCCACCACAATACTCAGCAGCTGATCCATCAGAGCATTCTGGGTCAGGGCAAAATTGATCACTGTCACCTTGTTGAATGTTTCGGGCAAGAAGTGGGGATTCCGTAGATTGCACGTCATGTACAGGCGAAAGTTAGGGGACACCGGTACTACGTTCTCACCGAGGCTGATATGCTTGATGCCGCCCTGCAAGAAGGTTTGCTTCATTAAAATCGGATCCAGCGGAACTTCTAGCTCTTCCTGAACGTTTTCAATAATCACTGGAGAGCCGTACTCCAAGGCGTCGGCAATAATCTTCATGTAATTGCCTTGGTTAAACTTGACACAATTGAGTCGGTTCTTGCGTTCCATATTCTTCAACCAGTTGTTGGCCTGACCCTGTGGATCAATGAACAGACTGTAACGGCTAGAGTTAGCCGAGATGATGGCATTCTCGCTGGAGAACTCGTCATTGGGCAGGCCGTCCAGCTGCCAATTTTGTATTGTTACCTCCAACCCAAGCACAGCCGTAATAGAGTATTTCTTCGAGCAGGGTATCTGCAGTGAGGTGCATTTCTTGAACCAGTCCATTACGCAAGTGCTACGGTACTGCAAATTGACGGCAGACAAATAGGCAATAATGCCACACGAGATGAGGACATCACCGGGCAGATGATCGTAAAGATCCTGAAGATCATCGGCTGCTTTGTTCCAACGCGACTTCTCACCTCCAAGTCCTCCAATTAGAGCCTCGGCGCGAATTAATTTATTGCGACAGTTCTCAGCATGTTCTTCGGTTTTTTGCATCTCTGCATTTGCCTTGTCTAGCTCAACGTTGAGCAGTGCCACTTTCTCCTCCAACGCCGCTGCCATGGCGCGCTTCTCGGCCAGGAAAGCCATGGTGTCCGCGTACTCCTTCTCAGCAGCTGCGAGCTTCGCCTTCTTGGGAGCCACGACCTTGGCGACATTGTCATATAGGTCCATGGCAATCACCCACTGGCAGAGACCCTTCGCGGCGCTGGAGGCTTTGGCCACCACCTGGGGATCGAAGTCCTTGTTGGGAATGAATTCCTTTCGTATGCGCTTCATAACCTCAACCGGTATATTATCCTTGTCGAACTCCTTCAGTGCAGGAAGGAAATTCATATCACCCAGAATACGCTTGCTGGGTCCCCAGAAATCGTTGACCATCTTGCCGGTGGACGGATCCGGTATGCGCTCCGCCGGCAGATTCTTCATCACACAGACTGCTGCCATAACCAGCTTAATAACCGGAGGTGGATTTTTCATGGACTTCACCAACGTTATGTCCGCCGGCTTAAGTGTGTTCAAAGCGGCCAACGCATCCTCCAGGACTGGTATAGCCTTGGCCAAATCTTTCTCACATTCACCCTTTAGCACCTGCGCCGCTGCCGCCTGCACCGACGCCACCTCCTCATCCTGCTTCACTTGCTCCGCAGCAGCGCTAGCCGCAAGTGTCTCCGTGTTAATCTCCAACATCATTTTGCGCGAGGCCTCCGCCAATGCCACCAATTTGGGCTGCAGAGCACCCAAATCGCGCTGCATTATGGAAATCGCTGCCGCCGCCGCGGCCAACGTGTCTAGGCCACCAATGTAACGCATTTTTCCCAGCATCGTTTCATCCTGCTTGCGCTTAATAAGTGTCTGAAAGGATCGGATAAGCTCAATAAACGAGGCGTTGGTCTGATAAATGTGTCGACCGGACATCTGGCAAAAAGAGCGTGTGACACGCGCTGCGGTCGTATGAAAATATTGGCAGGTGTCCATGATTGCCAATTTGATTTCTTCGGATGGTACATTCACATCCACAAGCGACATTTTGGCTATCATCTGAAGCGCCTCTTCCGGCCAGCTGTCGTACCAATCGATGGTACAGCAGTTAACCAGCGATGGATACAATCGCACCCTGGTGCGCAACGCATCCCCAATGGGCGAGAAGCTGAGCACGATGTGCAGTTTTTGCTTGCAGCGATTCACAAAGAACGAAAAGACCTGGAGCGGGGAGACGTCTATGTTGCGGTTACCGCCTTGGGCAGCTAGACGCACCATCTCAAGCACCTCCTGCTTCTCATCGATCGGAAAGATATTAGGCACTTCGCCCTGGTTCAGCAGACAATCAATGTCCTGCAGAAACAACTCCATTTTGATCTGGTTTTCAGTGATGAGAAATGTTGTGTGCTTATTCATGCCGCCTGCCTCCTTTAGTATAGCTTTGATGTCATCATGCCATTCGTTTGCACCATAGTTTTTGGTTATCTCCGGTTGGAAGAAAGACGTCTGCACCATATTGGTGGCGAGCTTAGTTAGTGACTGGCGACCAGAACCGCCGAGTCCAATTAGCAAAGCGCTGGCACCCTGTATAGATATAATCCGGCAGATCCGATTGAGGTGCTGTAATGCGAACGTAAACAATGTTATATCCATCTTGGAACGACGCGTCGAGTTGTAGTCTTCCAAGCTGGTCTCGGCAAGCTTGTGAAAGATCTCCATGCTGGGCACCTCCTCATATCGTCGTTCATCTGGCTCGCTGTCCTCGTCAAAGTACATGCCAAAGAAGATCTCGTTGGCGGCTTCCATTGTGAAGGTCTGATCCATGTCCTGTAATTGCAAAGGAAATAATTTGAAATAATAATAACTCTTTCAATAAAGTCCTTTATGTTCTCACCGTACAATACTTTTCAAAGACCGTCTCCACCTTGTCCTTAAAGTTGGCCTTGAGGCAGTCGTTTAGCTTCTCGAACATCCACTTGCGATCAATGTCGTCCACAAGACGATCGTAGAAGACGCGCATGGCCTCATGATACCAGACGCGTACCAACATTTTCTTATCATTCACTGACTCTTTACGGACCAGCGTGCAGCCTGTTACGACACGAGAAATATCGCGTAGATTGAAGATATAATGGGACTTGGCGGGCGTGGCGCGTATTTCGGATTGCACGCTCTTGTAGATGCTCTGGGTTGCGCTCACAATCTGATTGGTTACAACAAAGACATCCTGTCCATGGCCGGAGCGTCGAAAACCACTAAGCGCCACATTGAGGAAGATGCGGAACATGGTATCATCACTAAACGTATTGATGGAGAATACATTGAAGTGGTTAAGAAAACGAGCGTAAACATCCTGACGACTGCCACCGGGCAGTCCACAAGCTGTTATGATGAGTACATTGTGAATAAAGATCTTGGAGCTGTCTCTCAGATCGTAGACATGTCCATAGTCGAAGAACTGACGCAGCAATTCCAGTGGCGGCTGGGCGCCATACACCTCCTTCACCGGCATACTCATATCGTCCACGAACAGTACGCTCTCCATGCCCTTCGGCGGCCCATAGATGCCGCGCTTCCACTTTTGCAGCTTTGCTATGATCTGGTCCTGCGTCTGATTGGCAGTTATCATTACGGTGAATGTTATGAAGCCCGTCTCATACACATCAGGATTGAGTTTGTTCATCAGGTAGTTCTGGATATACACGCTCTTGCCGGTACCAGTGGGACCCACGAGTAACATTCGCTTTTTGTGCTGCACATGCATCTTCAGCAGGTGAATGTATCGAGCCGTATCCACAGTTGGCACAATTACGCCCGTCTTCGTCTCTTCGATATCCATGCGCTTCGCAATTTCGGGCCAGTAGCGCCAGTTGCCACGTTGCTTGAAGACAAACACATAGTCCACGAGCAGACCCTCGATGGGTGGCGTGATTTCCATTTTACCCAATGCGGCAGGCTCATTCTCGTACAACTGTCGACAAACGAATTTTCAGTAATCATACAAAGGCAAGCAGCAACACAAATACGTACACTTCTCAGAAACTCATCGTACTTCTCCCGAGATTCCGTATTCAGTACTCCGCCCACGCCCCAAACTAAGGCAAAAAGCATGGCGGCTTGTATGTAGCCCTGCATGTACTTGTCGTAATCCTCTGGGTTCTCCTCGATGGCCTCGTCCAAAAGCATGTCTATCAAATCGAATGTGGTAAGCATGCAATTAAACTCGCCTGGCTTGATGAACTGACTGCAGAACCGTCTGATAAAGGTCATGCTCTGAAATCATAAATATAACCGAATGGATCAAATCAAATGTAATTCTTATTTCAAATATTTACCGGCACAAGCAGCCACTGCAACATGTCCAGCACGTATTTGGTATTCTCCTTGTCAGCCCATCGAGGATCCGCTTTCTTTAGCCAGGTGTTTGCAAATGAACGCCAGCCGAGGGTTGTGGCTTCCATGTAGATCATGCCACATCGTGAAACGGTGGCCGGCGAGGCCTGAGCCAGATCCATCACCTCAAACACCATGGACATTTCATTAGACATGGTTATCACCTCACCACTAGTCAAACACAGCTTCTTGTTGTCGTCCAAAACAGTATTCATGTTCTCAATCCACACAGCGTCCACGGGACCGTCGAATATGACCTGTACAAAAATTGACAGTAAAATAATAAGAAACTAACCCGCTGCTCCAAAGGCATTGTCTGTTGCCTACCCATTTTCTGTCTGGTGTCGGTGTCATTGCGAAATCTCGAAAGATTTTAGCCACCAGTCCATCCGTCCATTCGTAGGATATGGGATCGAAGGAGCCGTATAGCTGATTCATAGTTATAGACTTTGGGTTCATAATTCCCATCTGCACGTGCTGAAAGTAAGGACTCTTGGAAGGCGCCTTAATCTTGAGCGCCGACAGAACCTTGGAGAGAACCTGAAGCGTTTTCGACTTGCCAGCCAGCGGCTCACCGACAAGCATAAACCCATGTCGCACAATAATCATTTCGAAGGTTTGGATGACTTTGACAAGGAAACTTGGGGCAGGTTCGAGAATCTCCTCGTTACAAACGCGCTTGAACTCTTGTTCCATCAGAGTGTAGTCAATGTGGGGCAGCTTGATGCCGGGAAAGATGTCAGAGATGATGCCTTCGAAGAGCGGCACATCAAAGGACAGAAACTTTGGCAGATTCACATCAATCAAGCTTCGCAGCAGCAGAATATCCTCGACCTCGTCAGGAAATTGCTTCTTAATGTTGCCGCAGGCGGAGAGGACAGTCTTGACGGCTCGCATACCGTAATCGTAATGGTTCTGACTGGACAACTGTTCCGAGCACAGGCGATAAGTGGTCACAATTTTGACAGCTAGCTTGCGGGCATCTACAAAGCCGTACGAATATAGTGAAATCTCACCAATCATGGCGTAGTCTGGCACCATCATGGCCACGGACCGGAAGAGTACTTTCAAATTATCGGGTAGCTCGGAACGACCAGCATAGCCCGGGTTCATGGTGATGCAGACATAACAGGCGGGATTCAAGACCAGCTCTGTGCCTTCAAACATAAACTTGGTCGCATTGGCCCGCACCGCCTGAATGATGAGCAGAATCTGCTGTGCAACCACAGAGAGCACCTCCAGCTCAATTCGATTGAACTCGTCGAAGCATGCCCAGGCTCCGCAGGAGGCCAACCCCTTAAAGAACTTGCCCATCGCCTTGTAGTCCAAGCCATCGGAGCAGTTGAACACCTTGCACTGTACGGCCAGTGCTTTGGCCAAATCCTTAGTGGTCTCTGTCTTACCCGTGCCTGCGGGTCCCTCGGGAGCTCCATTTAAATGCAGCTGATAGGCACCCACCAGCGTTCGGTAACAACGATCCGTGAGCGGCGTTATCACGAGACGGTCGGAGTTGCCCAAATACTCATTAGCAAAGGGCACCGTTGCATTGATGATGCGGACCAGCATCGTAGCATCCTCCCAGTAGTAGCGCATTTGAGCTAACCACTGGAAGTCGTACTCGCTGCTAATCTTGAGACGTATCAGCTCCTCGGTGACGTCCTTGGCGTGCACATCAATTACAATTAGCGACTTGATGGTGATACGGTTTAGATTACTTATGACGGGCGAACGCACCAGAGTGACAATGTCGTTAAGCTCCTTCGTGAGCTCCGAAAAGAAGTGATTCATCACGGTCTGGTTTCCGCCGTAGCTGCGACGTAGACAGCTGTGCATGCGTGAAGCCCAATAGACCTGGGAGACGGCCAGGACCACCATCTGTGGCCACTCTATCACCCAGTCGATACGCTTAACCGTGGGATAGTGGTTGAAAGAAAGTTCACTTTCATTGCGCACTGCCTTAAGCATTTCATCCTCAACTCCGATTAACCACTTCTCAACACTTCCGCCAGCGGCTGCCGTTGATATCTGTTCCATGAACACGATGTGCTCCTTGTCGCTGCTGATCATAGCTAAAACATTTTTAGCAGAGTCGAATTCCAGTATGTTGATACCTTCAAAGCATTTGCTAAGATGTGGCTGCACGCGTAACGGATCCTTTGTCTCGGACAGAATTTCCAACATTTCATCGTTGGCCAGGAAAAAGAAGCGTGGAAAATATAAGCGTTTCTTTTCCAAATAATTGCTTACACCTGTGGATATGTCTTCCAACAGCTCGTTGGCCTTCTGCAAGGACTCCAAGAGCCCAGAAACTGGGGCTGTTTCCATGACAAGCGGATTCCGCATCACCAGTCCCATGTTTCGCGTATAGGTCTGCTCCACTATGGTAAAGAGGCGGCCTTCTTCTGGCATCTGAGCAACAATGTCCTTCGAGGAGAAAATGGGCAACAGGTAAAGAAAATTTACCTGCACCTTGCCCCATTGATCAAGCGTTTCGTTGACCCTCATAATTTTCTCGTACCATGCTCGCACTTCCTCCTCGCACGGCTTCATAAATGCTGAACCACGCATCGCCAGTGTTTTAAGTATGTGATCATCCAATAGTGCCTGTATGTCATCCAGACTGGATAATATTGTCACGCCCGTCTCCTTGTAGGGACCCGTCGGAAATACCTTGTTCTCCCATTCCTTGATCATCAGCTGCAGATTGTTCCACAGCTGGAGTTCCTTGTTGGCGCTGATGCTGATTATTTCAAACTGATCGAGTATGTTGTCCAGGCCTGAATTGAGAATTTTACGAAGAGTTGTGCCAGCATCTGGCGTAATGTCGAATCCCGCTATTTCCGACATTTCCTTCCAGTGACGCTTGCGCAGCGCGGGATTGCAAAGAGTATTCACAATAAACACACCAATAGTAAAGTCTTTAATGGACCTTATCATTGTGGCACACAGGCGCAGTGGAACTGGATGCTTCTCCGGATCTGGATCTTCTGTTTGGCCCTAAAAGTACATAGATACTCTCTAGTTAATGATTAACCGCGCTGGCTGCATTAATAATTACCTTAAATTTGCAAACTGGATTCTCAACCATATCCTGTTTAATCTTAATGCGATAGTATTTTTGATTCTTTTGAAACTCCTTGAGATAATCGTCCGTTGTAGTCTCTACAAACTTTGGCTCCAAGTACTCAAACGGACCATCTGTCCACACACTCAAGTAACGTTGCCACTCAATGCAGCATCTGCAGCAACAAAATATATTATGTTCAGCTTTCGCTTTTAAGGATTATTCAAGACCACTTACTTCATTAGGTCTGCAAAGGGGTATACGAAGGTCTTGATGACTTCTAGTGTTGGATATTCGGTTTGATTGACTTTAAAGAGCTTTTCCTCCTTGTTTATCCAGGCCACGTAGTCATCAAATGTTTTCAGCTGATCAATAAAATTCTGCAGTATGATGTAACACTCGCGAAACTTTTCGGGCCTGCTCATGTCATCAATAATCCCCAATTTGGGAAGCATTTCCTCAATATCCGTATTTAACTTCTTAACGACCTCCTGCAAGTGCTCTTCAAACAGGAACTTGTAGTACTCCTGCTGTGATGCGTTATAATCACAGATCTCGTTAATGTCCTTGATCCAGTTAATCGTTTTGATGGTCAGGTCGAAATGATACTTTGACATCTGGGTGAGCTCAACAATATTGGTGCCCACCTGAAGACAGTATTGAATGCGATCCGTAAGCTCAGCTATCTTCTTCATCTTCACATAGATCATGTAATCAGCGCTCTCCAGTAGTTCCTCTGTGGATTTTGGGATCAAAAGAGCACTTTCCTTAATCTTTTCAAATTCCTCGCAAATGGCCTCCTCCGCCCTAATATGCTCGCTTATGATAATGGCCGTGATGTTCGATATAAGACTCTCGGCAAGGGCTCGGAGAGCTTGGATAACGGGCTCGTTGTCGATGACGGCCACCTCGAAGAAATCGTTTGCAGGTTCGCTTCGCAGTTTATTGATATATTCATAGTACTTTTCGATCCGCGCGAAGTACTCCTCAAACTCGTGCGGCTCTTCCAGAAATTTAGCGAGCTCGGCACGTTCTTCGGTCGAGTAGAGACCTATATATTTTTCACGATACCCATTGAGGTAGTCAATAAGTTGGGAATATGTGGTCACAATAATATTTTGGACCTTTGTGATGACATCCTTAACGTAGTTTTCATTCATTTCTATTTTAAGATAGTCGTTAACCTGAGAAAACGTGGTCAGGGTGTCCACTTGAGGCTGCAGCGACTCCATACGATAGCCAATCATTGAGATTTCGGTAATAATCTCGCCAAAGATGGCCTGTATATTGTATAAATTGGGTCGTATATCAAGTCCATCCTCCATATCGGCCCAGCCCAAGGACATGCGAAAAACGGGCATGGTCCGCGGATCACTGCACACCCGATACAATTCGTCAAATGTGCGCATCTTCAAGTTGTTCACCTCCCGGTTCATCAATCCTTCCAATCCGGACCATGCGCGCTTCCACACATTCAGGGGCATTACACGTTTGCGCAGCATTCGACGCAACACGGCCACCAGCCGGGTATACCAATTCCAACGCAGAAATGTGTTCACCTTGTCCAACTGGTTTTGAATGTACTTGCGGTAAAACTTGTAGGACAACGCCTCCCGACCGCAAAGACCCAACTGCTGTTGTTGAGCTCCCATGCTGCTCACATAGTTGAAGTTGCAGGCGAATTCGGGCAGATCAGCCACCGAGATGCTCAGTATGACCCGCATGGGAGGCTGCAGGATGAGCAGCCTTTGGGCAATCTTACGCCGATTCTCCAGATATACTTTGTAGTTGGCCGAGCGACCGGGTAAGCTGGAATGGAAATCTGCAAGTGGTAGGTCAAACTTTGTGGGATCCTCGTCGGACAACTCTGGATGCTGCAGAATGTTCTTCATGCTATAGATCTTCATTAGGCGATCGTATTCCGAGTGCACATCCGTCATGTACGCCTTAACCAGCTCCGGATACTTGGTCTTAAGTCGTTCCGAGGCAAAGCTCAAGATTTTAGCTTCCGTTTTGCGCAGCATGCGTGGCACAATTATTTTACGCACCTCGCGGCGCAAGTTGTCCACATAGTGCACTTGGGGCAGGGGTCGCATCTCCGGCTCCGGTACCCAAGGTTTCTTGGCAACCTTCACCTTAATGTCCGCTGCCCGCTGCTTGAGGAACATGTAGTGTCGCCTCTCGTGCACCTCCGATATGCGAAAGGTGAGCAGCGGGTTCTTCATATATGGCTCATTGTCGTACTTGGTTATGTCCGAGGGGGGGCGATGCATGCGCTCCAGCTTCCGGCTGTACATGATTCAGGCCGGCTAATTGTGCTCCTCTGCTCATGTGCTAAATATATAAACGAGCGATGCAAAAGGTTTGTGCTGGGCCAAACATGCAACGACTTTAAACTTGATTCGAATGTCCTGTTAATCGTTACTAAGGCAACTTAAATATTTATTCCTTTTGTTTTTGTTTTCGTTTTCGTTTTCGTTTTTTGTCATTCGGTACAAATTGTCGACACCTGCTGTGTTAAAGTCATTAGAAGCCATTTTGAAAGTCCTGTTTTGCATATGTGTGTATGTTTTGTATTTATTTAACTGCCGATAACATCAGTGATACCGTTATCGGTTCCAATTCGATTGCAAATGACATTACAGATCAGATTAACAACTTTTGTTTTTTGTTTCAAGCAACAATAATTACAATAATTTTAATATGTATAACACTTGTTAAATTGCCTTCAAATATACAATATTCTAAAAAGAGAACCCCGAATTGTTCATCAAAATACAGCCTTAAGTTTATGCAGATGTCAATAAATTTGTGTGGAAGTGTGTGTTGGTGTTGGTGTTGATGCGGAGTTTGGTTTTTGGTATTCGGTATTTATGTATGTATATGCACGGCTGCAACTTGTACCAATAACTACATTTAAGTGCACCAAATAGGTATAAAGGTACCACACAAGTGTAGGTAAATATGTTATATATGTTAATTATTGAATTCTAACGTATTTATAAGAACAAATTTAAAATAATGAGATATACATATGTTAAATGATAAAACGGATTTATACTTTTAAACAAAAATGTAATATTGAAGTGTGTCTGTTTAGGTACTTTTGTATCAGATGCAGCAACCGTGCTTATAGGCATAAGAACAGCTTAAAGGCGTGGGTGGGGTACTTGTGCATTTAAAGCACAACATGTAAAAGTTATACAATTGAATAGATTCACAATACATAATTTAGTTATGAGCGTTTTGAACAATAGATTCATATAATAGAAATTGCACATGTTTGACTTTGATGAATCTTTCTTTCGTTTTTGTAGGTACCTAGCTTCATAACTATTATTCAAAGCATGCATATATTTATATATACTGTATATGTAGGTATAATAGCATTATGTATTATATTACATATAGCTGCTAAGAGGACAACATAATAATTGCAATAATGATTGGTTGCTAGTTGCACGCCATTCTAGTCATTGGTCGTTAAAATGTTAACACTGACGACGCTTGATTTGTATTTTAGTGTATTAATTGCGTTATCTTTCAAATTGAAGCATGTAATCCTTAAGTGGACCCGGCAAATTTAATCGATTCACATTCTGGGCCAGCTTCCTATTCATAGCTTCGTAAATGGCCATACGGGCCAACTGCTTGAGGCTACGGGGTTTTCGATAGAGCGTAGAGATCAGTGCAATCAGTTGTTCGGTTTTCTTGTTTGGGACTTGGGCAACATAGAAATTGTGCAGAGATTTGAGGCAATTGTAGAGTGGATCGTGCTCCATGGTTAAATAGAAGAGATGAATTATGCGAGTGAATGTCAGTTGTGGATCGTTGAGTATAAATTCCTTCTTCGTTATTAGTATAATATAGTAAAAAAGCAGATAGCGTGAGTTTGTGCGAAACGAGTTGCGAAACGTATTGTCGCCCAATGCAGCACCGCCAGCGCCACCAGGGACAACTGCGCCTCCAGCGCCACCTCCACTTCCCAGCGCTTCCCCATAGCTGGCAATTTCGCTAGAGAAGATTGCAATGCCGGGTGTTGTCTTACTGCTAAGCACAATATTGGGATCGGCGCCATATTGTATGAGTGTCAAAGTCAGTTCATATATGCATTCCATGTCTTGGCAAGTTCGCACGTTCTGCACCATATCCATAACTGCCTGCAGAATGTGCTGATATGTTTTGTTGCAGTCGAGTCCATGCTGCAGCAGCAGCAACAGAATGTTTTTAATAAAGTCAAAGTTTGTGCGTTTCTGTGCATCACAGTTAAGCGTAAAGTTTTCGCTGACCGTAAAGACCAGCACGTGCAATGGTTTTAGGTTCGCCCGATACGAACAGTTGGGGTTGGCTCCATGCTGCAGCAATATGCGTATGCAATTCAAATAGCAGACCTGAAATAAAGTATTTTCAGTTTAATATATTAGTGTTCTGATTGATTAGATAGAAAGCTCACCTTCATTGAATGCGTAAAGTGATGCAAATGGTCCTTATTAATTAGAGGCACCAGCAACACCATTATGGGCACTGATCCATCGCGGCCCACAATATTCGGATCGCCTGCAAGGGTTGTAAACATATAAACAACATATTACAACAATTAATACAATTAAAAGTTGTTCTACATACCATCTTCTCTAATAAGCATATTGAGTAGTTCATAGCAGACCTCCCAGTCACGAAGATGACGAAATACGCAGGCAATGGCACTGTTTCCAGATTGGTTAATGGATGGCTTTGCGCCGTTTTGCAGCAGAAATCGTACCAAGTGCAATACATCCCATTTACTCCATTTGTCGTAACCATAACGCGCCTCCTCCAATGCATACCGCACAATCAAAGCGTGCAGAGGCGTATTGCCCAGCGTGTCGGGTGCGTTTATTAGCTCCTTACAGCCGCGATCAAGCAGAATGCGTAACGTAGCCTGCGTATCCTCCGCCGATTTGCGGGCAGCAAATATGACTGCAATCAGAAGAGTACGGTTAAACAAAATATGAAAGTTAATTATAGGAGCCGTTAACTCACCAACATGCAGCAAGGTCATCTGCTGCGTGCACGTTCGTACTGTGGTAATGGCACCGTGTTGTATAAGCAGCTCTAGAAAGCGTCCATCGTGGAGAACAGCATGGTGTATGGGATAGTATTCGTCCATAATAAGATTTATCTCCTCGGAACGTGTCATGACCAGCTGCTGCACACAGTTCCAAGCGCCTCGTTCACATGCCAAGTGAAGCAGCGGCTTTTTAGCCCGAAATGGTATCCATGGCTCCTCCATTTTCTGCGTCATCATGTTCAACACATTATACTGATCGCCTAAATAGCAAGAAACACTCAATCAATTACAAACTTTATATGAACTAAGTACTATTAATGGTTAAGGGATGACAATACCATCGATGGCGTAGCACAAGGCATTCTGGAGCTTGGTATTTAGACGTTCGCTGACATCATCCACGTTACTATGCCACTTGCCACTCTCCTCGCAGTTGTGCGAATGTGCGCCGGGAAAGCACATCCGTGTATCAGCATCAATCCGAGCTCCATGCCTCAGCAGCAGCTCCACACACTCCTCGTAACCGCGCAGAGTGGCAATGTGAAGGGGCAGGGAGCATGGTGCTCGGTTGACGTCTGGCCTATGGCGATGCAGCAGCCATTTGGTGAGATCGATGTGATTGAGTCCAACACTGCGCTGCAGTATATTGTATCCGCAATCGTCATGTATAACTAAGATGTTCTCATTTTTGGGTATTTGTATTAGAAGACTTTCAAGCGTTTGCAATGAGACTTTAGGATTGGCACGAAGAATTTCGAACAGAGTTTGAATTTTTTCCTCTGTTGCCTTGGATACTTTGTGGCCATCTCGATGTGACAGCAGAGCCGAACCTGAACGGAACACTTGACTTACAGAGCCGCCCATATCTCTTTTGCTTCGACTATATGCCCCCACCACGCCAGAGACTACGTCTTAATTGGGATAACTTGGAGCTATATGTATATGATACAGGGATCAATGTTGGTTTGACCAGCTAATAACAATACCAGTGCGGCTGTATCTGCATGTTTACGATGCAATTTTGTATCGTATGGCTCCTTTGATCTGCACAAAACAATAACAATAAACAAAGCGGAGCAGCGCGGACGCAACGTAAAAATCAATACAGATACGAGCTTTTATGCATTCACACAAATCAGCACTTAGCACTACACACGCGCAGCATGAGGTTGTCCCATTTGTAGTTTAATATCATATTTGTGTTGTTATTTGTCACAATCATTGCATAAATGCATTAAAATGCGTTTTATTGCAAGAACCAAAAACTTTTTCTACGCTGCAAATTGTAAACCACCTAATCAGTTTATCAGCTGATCGTCAATCGGAAATCGATACAAAGCTTATTAGGCCCTGGTTCATGTGCAATGTAAAGATGCCAAGTAATCGCCACTCATTGATGGTCAAATAAAATTTACAATCGATACTACGGACCATCTCAGACGTATTGTGTATTTTATGGCGCGTAAACGCTATCATTGTATACTAGAATTGTTACATATATTACGGCGAACCGAATAGTAATTTAAAATGGAAAAGCGGTTAAATTGTTCCTACGAGAACCTAAGCAGTTCCTATCAGTTAAAAACTACCGACTACCAAAAGCAGTTTTGCCATCTATATACACATCGTTTGGCCGAAATGACACGCCTGTTGACGCCACTGGCGCACAAGGAATGGGGCAAAGAGGTGCCAATAATGAAGCTGTGCGAGATCCGCGGTGAGCAAAACGTTAACTGCATTATCATTGGCACAATATACAAGCATCAGGCACATAAGCCGAGTATTTTGCGTGATATTTCTGAAGAGAATCAGCTAGCGCCACAGCCACAACGCCAAAATTACTCCGAGCCGGAGGACAAAGTTATGTTAGAGGACGAGTTGCAGCGCATACGATTGCAGGGTGGCGACAACTTGGATTCGTGTAACCTGGCTACTGGTATCGTGTGTGCCGTTAAAGGCGGCACAGACAACGACGGTTTCTTTAATGTCGAAAAAGTGCTCTATCTAGAGAGTGGGCCACAGAAGCCGTTGACTGTGCGTGTACAGGGCAGCAAATTGGTCCTCGTTTCCGGCTTGGATCAGCTGCAGTCGCACAACTATGTTGATGCATTAAACATGTTTCAGTACTGGCTAAGCGGATGCTTTGGTAATAACTCCGAAGCGCAGTCGACAATGCGGCTCATCGTAGCCGGAAACTCAGTGCGGAGTACCGCAATGGCACATGTGCCCACTTTGCACGTAGCACGCCAACAGGCGAATGCAAACGATACTGTGCAGGCGGTTAGCCAACTTGACAGCTGGTTTGCGTCGTGGGCACAAGCTTTACACGTCGATGTCATGCCCGGTGCCTATGATCCGGCCAATTTTATGCTACCGCAGCAGCCTTTCCACAAATGCATGTTTCCGCTGGCCGCCAAGCTGTCGTCCTTTCAATCAGTATCTAATCCCTACGTATGCAGAGTGGACAGCGCCCTTGTCGTTGGTACCGCCGGTCAGAATATTGCAGATTTGCTACGAAGCACTTCGCTTAACTCCTGTCTACAGGCATTGCGCTGTACACTGAAGTGGGGCCACGTAGCACCAACGGCGCCGGACACATTGGCCTGCTATCCGTATATAAGCAGTGATCCCTTTATTATGAAGGAATGCCCCCACGTCTACTTTGCCGGCAACTGCGAGTCATTCGAAACGGATTTGAATGTCGGCTCGGATGGCAAGCGTACGCGTCTCGTCTGTGTGCCCAGCTTCTCCACGTCCCAGAGTGTGGTTTTTATTGATTTGGAAACTCTCGATTGCCGGCAGATTAAGTTTAGTGTTGAATCAGAATAGCTATGTAACAAAAAATAAAATCGCTTGTTATATTTAAAATTTCATCAGGTATGAGTTTATTCGAACTAAGAACTACGATTACAATCAATGCACAACGGGTCCGAGAGGCTCGCCGCGAATGTTTGCCAGATCAAGGCGCGAGTCTATGGTGTCATCTATCAGTCCAATCACAGCTATGTTGTCGCCACGGATAATATGGAGGCCGAGTACAATTTGCTCAATGCCCGACGTTGTGGAAAAGACGCGCTCATGGCACTCGTCGATGATGATATTGATAGTCTGGTCGAAGCCTTTCAGCGTGCCAATGAAGTTACGTCCATCTGCCGTGATAATTGAGACTGTGTGATTAATGTAGGACTCCAAGCCGGACATTCTGTCAACTTTTTAGGCGATATTCTTAAATATTTTGAACAGGCCGAGGCGAATGTTGTCTTCGCAAAACGTTTGGAATTGGAAATATGGTTATCGAAATAACGAAAGAAGAAGAATAACGTTATCGAAATGGCGAACAGCTGTTCTTCGTTCGCCTTCTGCTCATGTAATCGAAAAAGACACATTATTAGTTTGCAGTAAAATTGAAATTGAGAATTGAAAATGCTGCGCCGCCTGACACAAATTAGTGCTAAACAACTGGCACGAACACAGTCTACCGCTGCCCAGGCCTCCAAGGATAAATGGGATCTATACGCTGGGGTCCTTGTCGAAAGGTTGCCGGTGGTTTCCAAAACTTTAAGTCCATTGGAGCGTCAGTTTCAAGATTTGATGTCCCAAGTAGAATATGAAAACAGCTTGAAATCGGATTTTGAGTTAAAGCACGAGCGCGATCTAGTGCAGACTGAACTGATTAAGCAAGGAAAAGTGCAAGTGGACCTCGACGACAGTGTCACTAAGCAAACAGCCCAAGATCTGAAAGATGCTTACAAAGAGGAATTAAAGAAATTTCAGGTTGCGTCACGAACCACGCCCGACGACACCGCTAACAAAACCACATCAACGGATCGATGTCTGGAGGACACACTCTATCTGGTCGTAAAACAAAAACTTGGCCAACAGGAGCATTTTGTGCTGCCGCAGGGACTGCGCCAGGAAGGTGAATCCATGAGACAGACAGCGGAGCGAGTACTACGTGAACGATGTGGCGGGGACCTGCAAGTTTTATTTTACGGCAATGCGCCCGTCGGTTTCCACAAGTACAAATACCCTAGCCAGCAACGTACTGAAAGTGTGGGTGCCAAGATTTTCTTCTATCGTGCTTCGCTGCGAGGCGGCAATGTGGATGAGAAACAAGCAATTCCATACCAATGGCTGCCCAAGGAGACGCTCAACGAAAAATTAAACAGCGGCTATGCGGACAGCATTAACAAATTCTTGATATAATTCAAATTTATTTTTGCTTTCACCTGTTCATTCAAGTAGTTAAATAAAGATGTTATCCGCAATTTTCGAAATCAAACACATTTGTATGTTAACATTTTTTAGACATGCAGCAATATATTTCTTGAAGTGTAAACATAGCCAAATAGTAATATTTTTATATAAAACTTTTTTGTGTTGCATATTTTACTACTTGCATTTCGTATATGTATCCAATCGTATAAACTGGGAACTGAAAAAGCTAGTTATTGTTGTTGTTGGTATTCTAGTATCTTAAGTTTTATCATTTTTCGATTACAACACACGGAACAGTTGGGGTTAGATTTTTGGATAGTATATTGGAAGCGAAGCATTTATTTATTAATGCGTATGACATTGATTTATATGAATTTTATTTTGATTTTTACTGAGACTACGTACCATTATGTCAAAATTCTAGATACCATTTTGTGGGGATAGGCAAATACGTAAATGCAAAAGCTACAAGTTATACGAGTATGTGTTGAAAGTGCTCTTTTTGTATTGTTTAGGTTTCATTGTGGCATTATTTCTTAAATAAGCATATTTCGGTTGTCTTAGATACTAAAAATTATCGAAAATAAACGTGTAAATATATGTTTATATTTTTTTTTTAGAAATAGATTGTAAGACATTTTCTCAGGCGCCATTAAAAAGCAATGCAATTTAATTCTGGAATAGGGTTCGCGTGAAATCTATGTAATCTAAAGCATCTTTAATGGGCTGGCCAGAACGCGGTTCCGAGAAGGGTTTCATTCGCTGCACACAATAGTCCGCCATGTCCTTTGTAAGGTTCTGCAAGGAAAATGAAAGATTTTTGTTAGTTGGGTATTAAGTCCAATTTCAATTATATGTTTAATCATCATTAGTTGACTGCTATATATGAATAAGTTCCATAATTTATTTTTGAACTAACTAACTAACTAACTTAATAAAACAACAAATCTCTTATATTGAGACTTACGCAGTAGAGCTCCTCCTTGGTGACGTAGGGACGGTCGGCGGCTGTGATGGCGCGGAAAGCATTCTCAATTTCTTCGTAGGATTGCACGTTCTCGGTTTCCTTGGAAATCATGAAGGCAATGTATTCCTGCAGTGAGACATAGCCATCGCGGTTGGGATCAACCACATCGACGATGGCCTCAAATTCGGGATCTGGCTGACCCTCTTCAACCATGGGTAGATCGTAGCCAAGAGCGCGAAGACACGATTTGAACTCTTGATGGTTCAATTTGCCGCTCTTGTCCTTGTCGAAATGCTTGAACATCATTGAGAATTCCTTTAGCGAATCCTCGGAGACACCCGAATGGTTGCGCGCCTGTATCTGTTGCTCCAAATTATGCTGCATACGCATAGATAGCTGATCCAGTTGATCCCATTGCTGGGCCAGACCAACTGTAGAGTGTTCCGTGTAGCGATTATCCAGAATCAAGTGTTCCTCCAGCAGGGCGCCAAGTTCTTCGATTTTCTTCAGATCTACCCGTCGGGCGCGAACCTCTGTGGCCTTGACGCGAAGCGCTTCCAGTTGCTGCTCCAACGAACCAGAGCCTTCCATCATCGATGTTCTGTGCATGTCAAAAGAGTTGTGTAAATTTCGGGTGTTTGGAAATAGAGCGTTCATTAGTAAGGCACGACACGAATTATATTGCTTGGGAATCAACATTTTTCAAATTTATAATGGATTATAATGCATAAGAAAAGCAAATCTTGTTAGAGGTCTGTGGTTAAGGGCGGCAGTTTGTAATTCTTATCAAGAGTACAACTAAATTGTTTTCCTTTATGTTCATATATACAGGTGTTTAAGGTAAGATAAACGTGTGGAATTGCCGTTACTTACGACACGGGCCGCATTCAAAAACTTTTATAATTCGAGTTTCTTTAGCCAGTGTCGTTTCTATAACAGCGGTCGGAATATCATTTAAGATAAGAAATTTGGAATATATTCAGCAACTTATAAAGACGAAACATCACTATTAAGCGAGTTAAAAAAACAATCAAAAATAAATAAATAAAATGCCAAAATATTTGTTAAAGCTAGATAAACAAAAATGTATGCAAAATTTGCTTTTACTACTTGTTTTGCTATTTCACATGCTGAATTTACGAAATTACGAATTTAAGATGTTTAATAAAAAGTAGTTGAGAATTTGAACCGAATTGAACGCTAACTGATCGATAGTTAAGAAATCGATTGATTTATCGTTGCTTAACGCACGCGCTAAATACAGTTTAAACTAGTTCTATATTTTGCATATTTATTATCGTTGCTTTTGCTAAATTTAATATATATACAAAGCAAGGGTTAGCTTGAAGCTCCCTCTATAAATATGTTTATGTTTTTTTTTTTTAATATTTGCTGTTAGTTGAGCAACGCAGCAGTTAAACTTTTGGCCAGACAGAAACAAAAACAAAACAATATCGAAAAGAATAAGAAAAAATATATAGACGCAGAGGATTGAATGCCCTGCATCCGAGCCGCGCTTCTTAATTACCCTTGACGGTTATAACCCAGCATATAATATCTAGAAGAACAGAATTGAACGTTTCAGTTACGCTTTTCATTAGGAAATTCATTGGGGGTATTACGAAATTACGCGAGATTTGGAGGATTAAAAGGTAGACCACAAGAGTTGATTTCGTTTGAAGAATTCGGCTTGAATATGTGTGTTGTGCAAAGAAGATCGAATTGTATGGAAGTATGGAATAGGGATGAGAAACCAACACCAACAGCAACAACACACTGTAGAGGGGAGACATGGAAATTCACTCACCTCGTTTCTGTTAGCCACTGGTGGAAAAGATTGGCGTGCTTGGCAAATTCCTTGCGCAGCTTGTCGTTCTCCTCCTGACGTTTGGCTTCCTTGGCAAGTTCGCCATCGCGTTCCTCTATGATCTTTTGCAGATTACGCCAGGTCTCCTCAAGAGCTTCCATGGTGAACCATGTGTATGGATTTGGTCCAACATTAAAGCTCTTGATCTTCTGGTCGAGTGCTGCCAATGCCTTAAAGTCAGCTTCGGCCGAAGAGAGAGACGCTTGGAATTGTGCGTGGGCGTCACGCAAGGCGCGTATTTCTTCGATCGAATTGCAGCGAACAGGATCTGTAAGATCCTCTTCGGCATTTTCGAACCAAGAATTGAAGGCCGAAGCTTTCTTGGCAAATGTCAAGTAGAGTTCCTCGATTTGGCGGAATTGCTCCTGCATGGCAAGCAAACGCTGCTTCCGTGTATCGGACGCATCCCGCAGCTTCTGCCAACGAGCGATCACATCACCATGACGCTTCAGTATGGCCGGCGATTGGGCGTGATTGGCATTAATCAATTGATCCTTCAGAGCGCTAATGTTGTGAATGCCCTCCTGTTCAAAGGCATTGAGACCTAAAAATTACATATATAAGTACAACAGTTCATGTATACTATTTCTTTCAACGCGCTCACCTGCATCGAATGTCTCCTGCTTGGTCAATAGCGTTTGCACAGTGGACAGATCACGCCCGTATTCGTCAGAGCGCACATAATTCTCCTTATCATCAATCCAGCTCTCGACCACATCCGCCTTCCACATGAACTGCAAATAGGCCGAGTTGTCCAACAATGAACCCTTGCGACGAGCTGCCAGAGCATTTAGGTTATCCAGTTTATTACGCAGCTGCTGGCAACGCTGGCTAATGGAGTCGCCATGATGATTCTTGGCCTCAACCAGGTCGCTACCCTGCTCGCAGATAAGCGAGCAGCGGTCCTTGTGAGCGGCAAAGTCCGTCTCGAACGCATCGTGCTTCTTCAGCAGACCCTGCACAGCCGCCATCGAATCTCCGTAATCCTCCACAGAGAGCAGCTGCTGCTTTTCGGTTATCCACGCTTCCTCTTCTTCCACCTGGGCCAAGAACTGCTGGTAGGTCAGAGACTCATCCAGCTTCTTACCACGCGTGGCAGCCAGATTCTTTAATTCAGCCCATGCTTGATTCAGAGCCTTCAGGCGTTGCTCAATTTCAGGCACACCCAAATTGGAAACATCCATAAGCTTCTCGCCAGCCTCCTGGACAGCCTGAATGGCCGGCTCATGAGAGCCAAGCTCTGCTTCGAGTCGCTTGTGCTTCTTCTTTAAGTTCTGAACACCGGTCAAGTCCCGTCCGTAATCATCAGAACCAACCAGCAGTTTCTTTTCCTTGATCCAACTTTCCTCATCAGCGATATCTCGGAAGAACTGGTGCAGAGTAAGTGCCTCATTGAGACGGGCCTGGCGGTGGGCAGCCAGATTGCAGATGCGTTCGTAACGCTCGTTAATACTTTCACGCTTCTCCTGGATGCCAGCAGTATCGAATTGACCGCTTTCGACCAAGGAATCGGCCTGGTTGTTCATGTCCTTGATGCGGTCTTCGTGCGCAACGATATCCGCCTCGACCAACTGATGTTTCTTCATGAGGTTTTGGACAGATGCCAAATCCTTACCAGAATCCTCAGTGGTCAACAAACTCTCGACCTCGCCCAACCAGAAGTCCAAATCCTTGACAGCAGCGATGTACGTGCGCTGCTTATTGGCTTCCTTCAGCTTCAGTGACTTTTCAGTCGTCTTGTGCGTCAGGTATTCCCATTGATCGGCTATTTGGGTTAGGCGCTTCTGCACCGCATCCTCCGAGCCACTGCACTGTTTCTTATCAATCAAATTGCCACCCATCGCCAGCACACTCTGTATACGATCCGCATTGGCGGCCAGTTCCGCCTCGAAGGCTTGATGCTTTTGATGCTTCGACTGTATATTCGCTGGATCCTTGTAGCTCTCCTCGGTGGCCAGCTGAAGTTTCTCGGCTATCCAGTTCTCAATCTCGTCAGCATCGCGGGAGAATTGCTGCAGCGTCTGCTCATCGCCCAAGCGTGAACGCTTCTCAATCAGCCCCTCCTTTAGGTGACGCCAACGCTCGAGCACTTGCTTGCGCTTGTCGTCTACCAAATTGGATGCATAATGGTTTTGAGCAATAAGCTGATCTGCAACGGTTTGCAGTGCGGCGATCTTCTGCTCATGACCATTAATGGCCTTGTCGAAGTCCTCGTGTTTCTTAATTAACGCCTCAACATTGCCACCAGCGTTGGCATCGTCGTCCGCATTGAGGAACGCCTCGCGAGCCGACATCCAAGACTCGGCCAATTCGCAGTCGCGCATGTACAGCTGAAGATCAAGATTCTGCTCCAGCTGTAGACGACGCTCGGTCCAGGCTTTCTCCAAATCCTCGCGTGCCTTCGCCAAATCCTCAATTTTTTCCTTAATGTCTGGCGAAGCATAATGATTCGCCTGCAGCAGCTCATTGCCGAACTGCTCAAAGGCGCCGAAGGTACCGGCGCGAGCATCAATCTCCGTGCGGTGTTCCTATTAATACAAAAAAGTTTCTTAGTTTTTTTGAGCTTGACAAAATCGGTTGTTGGGAAAGGTTAAAAAAACGAGGGGTTAGAACAACAAGAAATGGTTAAGGTAGCTGTTGTTGTATTCATTGCAGCTTCAAATATAGATTAGTCATATATATTAAACACGTCGAATAATATAACAGAAATTTATAATGGTATGCAAGGTGCCTAACGCTCTGTCAATCGGTCATTCGGTGCTTTACAGAAAGTAAGTGTGAGGGTATTCAGTAGTTCCAGTTGTAAATTTCTGTCGGTAGTTCCTTATGGCAATTATTAAATACATACATGAGAGCTGCTAAGAGATGACCAAAAATGAAAGATTTATGATTTTTTGAAGAGTGTATTTCGTCTTTCACGATGATTGTAGATTATGTGTTATAAAATTAAGATTTGTGTATAGGTACAGATGGGGGTTATTCAACAGCCTGCGTACGCCAACTAACTATTCACAACGAAAAATATTAGAATTGTGTTATAAAATTTATGATTTAGTTCAGTCGGTATAAACAGCATTCATCAATCAGTTCATTTGTGCAACTAATTAACCAATGATCAACTAACCAATTCGTGTCGTTCACAACAGACTGAAACTAGTGAATAAAATTGAAGAACGAATTCTAAAGGAATTATTGAACTTGTTCAAAAAATTGCACTAGAATACCCAACTCTAATACCAAAAACTTCCATTGTGAATAGTCAGTAGATATAAGAGAGCATTTGCTATAAAAAGCTGCAGCCGAGAACTGGTTCAAAATACAAAAGAACTAGTTAGAACATACATCGCACAATGATAATATATAAACAGGGGATGACATGGAGACTGATGATGATGATGACGATGACTTGGCTTACGAACAACTACCTCGTCGCCTGATGGTGATGCACTGGCTACTGGGGCGGAACTGCTGCCCAGCGTGAACTCAATTTCAGCACGATGTGCCTGTGTTTATAGATGAGAAATAATACCATAGATGCATATATTGTATGTTGTCATGAACCATGAACCATTGTTGTTGTTTGTTGTTGATTGCAGAAGACGTAGAGTTGAGGTTTTATATTTGGTTTTATGACGTGATTTGGATTTGGATTTGGATTCGGGTGGGAGGCATTGACAACACAATACCCCGCAAAACAAAACAGAAGAATGCACAGAAAATCAGAATTAAATAAAGATTTAAGATCGGGGGAGTGGAATTAAAACCGTAATAAGGTTAATCTAACATATTGCGATTCCATTGAGTAAAATACAAAATAAAAGATCTTCGAATGACCAAAGATTTAATATACCCTTGCAGCCATAAGTATATGTAAATAGTGAGTGGCGTCTTCAAATTTTCATTCGTAAAGGTTTAAAAGTGAAAAATCGGACTACGAAATATGACATAATAATTGGTTTTAAATAACCTCTGCAAGGGTATCTAAAGTAAGGATTCGGAAACCTAGTTATGGGAATTTTTATATTAAGTGAAAAGGTAACAATGTCCCACCTGATGACGTTCGATTAACGCCTCTGCCCCAGTCACATCATTGGCCAGTTCGTCAGAAGTAACCAGACTCATCATTGAGTTGATCCAGGCCAACAGATCGCGGTAGTCGCTAAGGAAACGCTGCAGATCGTACGAGTCGAGTAGCTTTTCCTTGCGTGCGGTCGACTTGGTGATGATCTGGTCCCACATCTCGTTAATTTCCTTCTGCTTGGCATAGGTCTGTTCAGCAGTATCCGGATGCGACTGCATTAGACGATTGGCCGTCTCGTCCAGCTGGCGAATCTTGTCGCGAAGGGCCGCCAAGTCACGTTCAACGCCCTCATGTTTACGCTGCAGCGTTTGGACGCTGCGCAGATCCTTGCCCAGATCGTCATTGTTTAAGGCGTTGGCCTTCTCGGCAATCCAATCTTTGGTTTCGTCAATATCGCGGTGGAAGCGCTGCACCTCGTGCGCGGAGCCCAATTGACTGGCCTTCTCAGTAGTCAGCGTTTGAAGGTTGTTCCACTTCTCGTTGAGGTCCTGCATCTGGGTTTGGATCTTCAAAGCCGCCTCGGTCTGACCAAGCGATGTCAGCTGCACCGCGATCTCGTTCATGTTGGCCAAACGCACCTCATTTGCCTTGAGGTCGTCGTTGAAGTCATCGAATTTCTTTTGAAGAACCTCAACTTCCTCGAGATCTTCACCGACAACATCGGCGATCTGGGCATGGTTTTCCTTATCGCGTATCCACTGAGCCAAGTCAGCTGCTTCGCGCACCAACACATAAGCCTTCACCGTCTCGTTCAGCTTGTTCTGGCGCTCGCGGGCCAGAGCTAACAGATTATCGTACTGGGAGTTGATTTGGTTCTGGCGCTTAGCAATCGAATGATTATCCACGAGGTTCTGCTGCGAGGCACTGAGACCGGCTTCAATCTTCTTGATGTAGGCGGCGGGTACAAAGCCCTGACGATCATTGACCTCCACCTTCCACCAATCCTTGTTGTTCGAGTTAAGCAGCGTAAGTACATCGCCCTTTTTCATGGAGACCTCACGTGGCGACTTCTCCGTATAGTCATAGAGCGCAACGACGCACTCCTTGCCGGTGATGTCCACCACAGGTGTCTCCTGTTGCCGGCAATTCTTGGCCTGCTCCTGCAGTGCTTGAATAGTGTTTCCAAACGCTTCCAAATCGGACACAAGTGCTTCATGCTTTTTGAGCAAAGCTTCGGATGAATCCTCGTCTTTGCCATAATCACTGCCTGTTGCAATCGGCTCTTTCTCGCGCATCCACGACTCCGCTTCGTTGGCATCGGCGAAGTATTGATGCGCTTGCAGCGAATCGTCCAGATCCTGTTTGCGTTGATTCGACTTGTCCTTCAGGGTGTTCCACTGGTCCTGAAGGGCCTCGAGGCGCTGGCGGATATCATCGCTAGCAAACGGCTGATCCTTCAGCATATTCTCGCCTGAGCTGATAACATTCAAGAGACGTGCCTCATGATTGTTGATCTCGGCCAGCACTGCTTGATGTTTCTTGATCAGATTCTGGACGCCAATTAAATCACGACCGCGGTTGGTCGACGCTGCAATGGGTTCCTTCTCGCGTATCCAAGCAGCTTCGTCTTCCAAGTCACGGAACAGCTGTTGAACCTGCAGGGAATCTGTAAGATGCTGCTTACGCTCACCCATGGGAGCAGCGAGAGCGGCATAGCGTGCTGAAAGATTGCCCTCCTTGTTGCGAATGTTATCAGCATCGAAATGTCCCGACTCGATAAATTTATTGGCCGCAACATTGATATTCTCAATCCGATCCTGGTGAGCCATCACATCGGCTTCGAGAAGAGCATGCTTCTTCTGCAGATTCTGCACAGACGTCAGATCCTTGCCATGATCTTCTGACAACAGCTGACCCTCGATCTCGCTTAGCCAGAGCTCAATGTCCTCGATGGTGCGATTGAACTGCTGCTGCTGGCAGGCCTCATTCAGCTTGCAGCCCTTCTTATCGGAGGCCTGAACCAGCGTCTCCCACAGCACAACAATCTCCTGCATGCGTGTATTGATCTGATCGGCAGCATAGTGTTTCTTCTCGATTAGTTCGCTGCCTACATTAGTGATGTCCTCAATACGTGACTTGTTGGCGTTAAGCTCGTGCTCGAAGTTCTGATGCTTCTGCATTTTGCCATTCAGATTGGTTGGATCCAGATAACTATCGTCTGTAGCAAACTTAAGCTTTTCGCTGATCCAGCCCTTGGTCTCGTCGCAGTCGCGCTCGAACTGCTGATAGCGATTCGAGTCCTCTAACAATTGACGACGTTTTGCTGACTTCTCCTGCAGAGCGGCGCGTCGGGCGAGTAGCATTTGACGTCGCTGAGCCACATCATCGGCGGCATAATGTTGGCCATCAATGAGCTTGGTGGCAAAGATATCCAAAGCCTTGATCTTTTCTTCCTGAGCGGCGAGACTCTTCTCGAAGTCTTCGTGCTTCTTTATCAGAGCCTCAACGGAGTCAAGTGAATCGCCAAGATCTTCATTGGCAAGGAACGCCTCCTGTTTGGCCATCCATGTATCAGCCTGTTCGGTGTCACGATAGAAGAGCTGCAGATCCATGCATTGCTCGTACAGAATGCGGCGATCCTCCCACAAAGACAAAAGTGAGCTTTTGTCATTTTCAAGAGCAGCAAGCTTCTCCTGGATTTCGGCAGCGGCATAGTGTTCACGCTCTAGCAGTTTTCTGCCCGATTCAGTGGTCAACTTGAAGCTATCCTCACGCGCATCGATCTCTCCCTTGTGCTCCTGATGTCGTTCCAGCAACGCCTCAGCGCCAGCCACATCCTTGGCAAGCTCATCGGCCGAGATGATGGCCTTCATACCATTGATCCACGACACCAAATCGCGGAAATCAGCCAAGAAACGATGCAGATAGTAGGATTCATCCAGCTTCTGCTTGCGTTCACGTGCCTTGGCCGTCAGACTTTGCCAGTAGTTAGCGATTTCGGCCTGCTTGTCACGTATCTGATCACTATGGTCGGCATGAATGGAGCACAGACGCTGAGCCTCGGCGCCCAGTGTCGAGACCTTGTCCTCGAGGGCGGCCAGATCACGCTCAACGCCTTCGTGTTTGCGCTGCAGCGCCTGCACGCTGGCTAAATCGCGACCATAATCGTCGGAGGAGAGCACAACGTCCTTCTCGGCAATCCAGGCGACAGTTTCGTCAGCATCACGATTAAAGCGCTGAATTTCGTGGGCACCGAAAAGTTTCTCCTGGCGTACTATGGCCAATTGCTTAAGACGCTGCCAGGCTTCATTAAGTTCTTCCTTGCGCTTGGTAATTGTGTCGCGCTCGGGATGACCATCTTGGATAAGCTTGTCGGCCAACTGATTGACCTCGGTAACGCGATACTCCTGCGAGGCCATGTCCTTTTGGAACTCATCGAATTTGCGCTGCAGCACCTCAACGTGCTCCAGATCCTGGCCAAATTCATCGGCTGTCACAAAGGTCTCCTTGTCCTTAATCCAGAACATGACCTCCTCGCATTGACGCAGAAATTGCACCAGAACCAGCGCTTGCTGTAGCTTCAATCCTTTTTCGGCCAAACGGCTCAGAAGCAGCTCCCAAAGCTGATGCAGTTCATCTAAGCGCCTCTGAATGGTCTCAGATGCGAAGTGCTGTTGATTGATCATTTCCTGGCCAGTGTTGTCCAACGAGACAATCGCGTTGCTATGCGCAGAGACCTCCGCCTCAAACGCCTGATGCTTTTGGATTTTTGCCTGCAAATTGGTGGGATCGCGATAGCTTTCCTCACTAGCTGCCTGGAGCTTCTCGTGTATCCACGACTCCAGCTCATCGGCGTCACGCTTAAAATACTGAAAGCGACGAGAATCCTCAAGCTTTTCGCGTTTCTGTCGGGTCTCGATTTTGAATTCATTATAACGCGAGAGCACCTGCTCACGACGTTCCTGAATATCCTCAACGGTCTCCAGGATTTTCACCTCTTTCGGTGTAAAGTTCTCCATGTTGCTTCTGTTCGTTCAGTTCCTCTCGTATTCTAGTTAGGTTCTTTTTCGTTCGTTTTAGTTTTGACTGAGTAAAGTTTTAATTTAATCTAATACAGCTGCCTGGTTGCTCATCCAATACCTCGTCCAAAGTTCGCCCGTGCTCAACTGGAACAAAAAATAGCGGTAATGAATGAATGAAAGAGTGAGCAAAAATTAATGTCAATTAGGTTTACCAGACACAGTTTTCATTGATTGCATAACCCAACGCTACAAAATTAGCACAATGACACGCTCATACACACAGATACACACGCTCATATATAACACAAAACGCAGCTTTAGTATATATGTATGTGAATCAAAGTCGTACATGGATTCAGAATCAACATTTTGCAATATTTCTCATTGAAGGTATACTCTTAGCTTAGTCGAATAGTCAATAAAAGAGTTGGCAGTTAATTTAAGTTAAAGTCAGTTTCAGTCGTTCATTTGCGCGTCTTGCTTTAGAAGTTCCATAATTCAGCAGTCATGAATGATGGCAGCATAATAAAACTGTCTCATTCAATGTACAAAAAAACTAGTTTAATACCTAATTTCAATGACATATTTATTCTGATCGAAAAGAAAAACTACCCAGTAAAATATATAAAAACACCGCCAAGCATACAAATATGCCACACACCGCCAATCGTATTTAATCTGCGACATACTAAAGATAAGCGTTTTT
Source organism: Drosophila pseudotalamancana (assembly GCA_037075185.1). Classification (NCBI taxonomy): domain Eukaryota; kingdom Metazoa; phylum Arthropoda; class Insecta; order Diptera; family Drosophilidae; genus Drosophila; species Drosophila pseudotalamancana. Next base: position 6,384 of record JBAMCK010000332.1, on the reverse strand, counting down.
CTACATGTTTGTCCAATGACTGCACACTCACACATTTATCGTTTCCTCCATTTCACAACGAGAAATTCGTCAAGAGAACGATGACATTGACGTAATCGGCTATTTTATTTATCGATAAGCTGTGGTTTTTATCTTATCAATTCCGTACAACACACTAAAAGGGGAAATTCTTTTGCAAAAAAATAGTTTATTCACAGCAACAAACATTGTATGATAAATGCGAATGACATAATTAACTTTTAAGCTTAATAACTATCCAAATCATGAGACAAATCCGCTAACATTTCCATAAACAAATGCGATTTGTCGTCCTCGTCGTCGTCGTCCACTCTGTTGTCGCCATGACCGCGATGTTGCGACAATTGGTGAAGTAGCTGCGAAAGCGCGCTCCACACAGGCGGTGTCCAATTCTCCTTGAAGAGCGGCATAAATAGCTGATTGAGTTTATCGACGGTCAGCACGTGTGCTTCCAACATAAAGTTTAGCAGCTGATGCAGCAGCTGAAACCGGGATAGGTTTACACTTAACTCCTGCACAAAGCTAGCGTTGAGCAATGAATCAAATAAGCTAGTTGCATCATCTGAAAGCAGGTGTGGAGTCAGCCACACCTCGCAACTGCATGTCATTACAGGTTGGGTCATTAGATGTGGTTGCCGGCACATGAGTAACTGAAGCAAACGCACCAATACGGATCCGATCAGCTGATAGAAGTAACTTGGCAATTGAGGCAGCAACGCTGCCTGTTGAGTCCGTTCGAGCAAATCCTGCAAGTTGCATAGGTGAGGCAAAAATTCAGGTCGCATGCTGAGGCAGTGCACCCACTGTTGGAGTTCATGTAGAATATCTGACAGACTAAGTTCGCCCGCCTCCGTCAAACACATTTCGTTCGAGTGGGCAGTAGTTGTGGCCTGGTTACTGGACTTGTTGGCTCGACACACCTTACTGGCAACCTCCTGCAGATCGCCGTGGTAAAAGTTAGACTGGAGAACGCTGGTTTCAAGCCATTGCTGCAACTTCGGCTGCGCCTGCTGCCTTATCAAATGTGCATAGGTGCGACGCACTACCTCATGCGTATTAGCGGGCAACAGTGCTCGCAACGACTGCTCAATGCGCTGGTCCGTCATTGCAGGCACTTGTTCCGCCCACTGCTGACAGGCTTGGACGCGTGCTTGCTGATAAATGCGCTGAAGCTCCCGCTGCACCTCATGCTGCTGTGAGGAGCTAATCGCATTCACTTGCGCATCGGCCGCTAACTTCGAGGGCAACAGAATAGATTGTTGTGCATCCTTGACCACACATTTGAAGCTGCGCTCCGTGACAAATTCGAGTAGCCGTCGCATCGAGGCGTTCTGCGAGTGTAGGAACGCGTCCACTAATTTGCGTTGCTTCTGCTCCAAAGGTGAAGATTGCACCGACTGCATTGATGATTTCTGATCTTTTGCATCCTTCGATATAGTCTGAGAGCTGTCACTGAGCTGTTCCAGCCGCGTTGTTATATACCTAAATCGTTTATTACGTTGCGCCTGACGCTGTGATGGTGTGATCGCCACACGGAACTCGTGTAAAAAGGGACACGCAATTGGCAGGACCTGCTCGAGTAGCGATGCAGCTTTACCGCCTTCCGAAAAGCAAAGACTTCCCAGACAGTTTGAGATTAGTGCGTTAGTTGCAGGATTTGGTTTTGTGGTTCGCTGGCTATAGTAGCCACTGCAGAGGACAGGTTGAGATTCCAGCAGCCAGCCTAGGCAGCTGCGCGTGATAAAAACAGCGCAATGCTGTAATGACTGATGGCTTTTGGGCAGGACGTTTCCATACAGAGCATACAGCAGTTCAAGTGTGGCCAAAGTGGCGGGCAGCTGCAATGTAATCAGATCCAGCATGGTCAGATATTGTACCAACCAAGGCAAAGTAATGAGCAGTTTACCCTGTTGCATCGAACGTTCCAGATGCGTCCGCATTTCAAAGGGTGGCTGGAATTGGCGACGCAACTGAAGCTGTTGGGGGCAGGCGTAGGCGTTGGATGAACGGTTGTAGGGAAAGGCACAGACATAGCCCAAAAACTTGGCCAATATAAGCAAATCAGCCAGTGCCTGGGGACGTACAATAAAAGAAGCCATCACCTTCGTTCCTACGCCCACCTCCTCCTGCTCCTCCGCACTATCCGTTTGCAGTGGCAGCAGCTCGAAACTAGAATTGTTATGACGCAACAACTGGACATATAGCGACATCTGGAGCTGAACCAGAAACGCCAAGGAGCCGCATTCACAGATAAAATCACGAAAGAACGCCTGTGTGCGTGGAAACTGATCCTCAACGCTTGAGTTACTTGTCACCAAACGCTGTGCCAGTCTATTTAAACGTTGCTGATCGAGTTTTAGACCCAACTCCTGGGGTGATTCGTTTGGTTCCCCGCTAGACATTAGCAGTTGGCTGACGAAAAGTTTGGCAAAGTGTTCCATATTCACCGCGTGCTCGGATAGCCTAAAAATCTCCCGTACACACTGGCCTAGATCCCGGCCAAAACAGAACATGTGATTGAGATGCATCTGTTCCCACTGCTTAAACGCTTTATAGAAAATATCGCGTTGTGATTTGAATGCTCCAAACTCTTGTTGACTGGGAAAGTTATCGCGTGAATCCTTTTCGTGCTGGTAGTAGACATTCTGTTGAGGGTTTTGAATATCCGGCACAGTTTCCCATTTGTTTTGCAGCTGCTTTTGCTGGCAGGCCAATTCTAGTTGCTCCTGTAGCTTCTTAGAAAACAGGTTAAGACGCTCATGTTGAAGAAGCACAGTTAGAGATTTGCGATCCAGTTGCAGCAGTAATTCCTTTTGTTCTTCCAATAATTTAAGTGCAAAATAAATGCACTCCCTATATCCTGCTAGAATGTCAAGCGGCGAATCCTTCAAATCAGTTTTATTCTGCGATTTAAAACTACTTTCTTCTGCATCCACTGCGCGTATATTCAGCAACTGCACCGCATAACTTATTTCACTTAACACATTTGGCACCAGATTAAGATCAATGAGCAGACCATAGATACCAGATAGAATCTGTAGCCCTTTGGCATTCTTAACAAGATCCAAAGAAACTGGCATTATGGGCTCCGCATCCCTAACGTCCAGCTCTCGTTCCCGCTCGTGGTCGACAGGTGCTTCACTTTTGATTTCATTCCTGCGCAGTAGCAGAGTCTTACGTGCTTCCAGCTCTAATTCAGCTCCTTGGCTACGATCTAGTTCACAGCTTTGTGAGAGTCGCAATAGATTGTTCTCATTGCTAAAAGAGCTGGTGTCGCCAAAGGATATACTAGCCGACATATTCTTGCTTATGGTCATGGGTTGCACGCGACGACGCGGTTTTTGAGATTGTGAAGTGTTTGACAATGGCGTTAGCTTTTTCTTTGCACGCTGTTGACCTTGGTGATTGGGAGTCGTATTCTGCATGAAGTCTCCTAAACAGAAGCTGGCTCCCCCAGATGTTCCTGCACTCCGGTTAGTAGGTCGTTCACTGTACTGTGGCGTGCTACTGAACTGTCCGCCGGACGATCGACGCGCCTGTTGTGAGTTCGTCTGACGCACAGGTGTGGACACATTACCTATATTCAGTTGACCTAGTTGCAATTCATTTAATTCCTGATCTACCGTTTCCATAGTCTTTCCACGACGTACCGGCGTTTGGGATTTGGGCGTATCCGATTCATTGCTTGCGCTGCCACGAAAGTGTACCTCCGTGTGCTGACGCAGTGCAGCCAAATAGTATACGGCGAAATCCTCCAGACTGCAGCTGCTCTGTTTTCGCTGAAAGTGTGCTTTAAACTTTTGTGGCAGCTGAGCCAATTCGACATATTCCAATTTTTTCAACAACACCTTCAACTGCTGTTCCGGTTCCAGTTCCAGTTCCTTGGGCTGCTCCATTTTCAGTGTTTTATTTACAAGTGTGTCTGTGTTTATGTTTTTATTACACGTCTAAGCGCTCTCGCTCTCACAACATTTTTCTCTCTCACTCAGGCCCCGTTCCTGCAACGGAAGATGAGAGAAGAGAAATTTTTTCTTGTACGCTCTGTTCTTTTTCTTGGTTTCATTTGTTTTTCTTTCTTTGGGAGTTGCCACTTTATTATATCGATGTTTGTTTTTTTTTGTAAGAGATCTTTTTGTTTGTTCAAACACTCCCACACACACAAACGTAACGAAACTATTTTAAAAGAACATACTAAATTCAGATTTATGCCGAAATTTAGATAGGTTTTACGAAAGAAAATTATACTAAATTAATTCGAATGTAGTACATAAATTTATATTTTATAAGGTTTTAGGTTAGATGGTTTTTTTTATTTTACCAATACAAATTTATTTGTCATGCAATTCCTTAATAGATAATATATAAACCCCATAATACTTTAATTTAATAAATAAATGTTAGTAAATAAATTTAAAAATTAATGTTCAATATTTGGTGTACTATATAGCTTTGATATTTACATTTAAAGTTTATTTCTTAGCTTAACAGAATACAAACTTTTTGATAGAAAAAGATGACATACATATATTACATGGAGGTGAAAAGAACTGCAAATCAGTGAGTAAAGTTAAAATTGTCAATTGGCTTTACTTAAATGACATCATCAGCCATGGAGGAAGTTCTAATATAGGGTTGGTCGCTACAAAATTGTGAGCAAACATGTATAAAAATATCTAAGTATAATTTAGTCACGCAACTCTTTGAACTGCATCACTCGCCCAAATCCGAGCAGAAATAACATAGCCTAAACCCAGTCAGGGTTTGTATTTAAAGCAGCCATACAAATGTGGAAATATCGCCCCAGTCACACACATACATAACACACACATATAAACAAACACAAACAAATTGAAGGCAATTTAACTGTTTATGGCGTGGTACACAAACATATAGCAAAAGAGACAATAAGAAAGATAGAGAGGGAGGGAAAGCGTTTGAGTACATGGACTCCACCATCATGGAGTACAATTATGTTTGGAATGTGAGAGAAGTGAACGCGCTCTCTTTTTAAATACAATCACATACTAGGCATTGGTCTCACACATATGAAAGATACACACCGCAACAGCAATATACATTCATACATTCACACATTAATTGAAGTGTCTATCAGAAATAGCTGGATGACGTAATGCGCTCAACTTGGAACTATGAACAACGAATGTAAAAAAAAACAGCAAACAGTGCAATAAAATTATATATTTATAAAATGAACGAGTTTTTTGTGGTGCCGGTAATTTCAATACAACATTGCGCAACGTTATCCTACATAAACAAACCACAGCTAAAGTCAAGGACACTATTGACTGCAGACAGGATTTGTAAATTTGAAAAGAAAACAAAAATGATTAGTGTTGCCATCTTTTTTTTTATAATATATACACTAAAATCATCTCTTTGGTTTGTATCCGTGCCTGCTCTGCATTTCTCTATCTCTCTCGCTTTCTCTCAACTGAAGTTGCGGCACAACCCGATGACGTATACACAACACACACACAGCCATGTACGTGCATAAAAAATGGTTCACATGCAAGTTGGATACAGAATTTTGCACTCATTACACACTTTCCAAAAGCTAATTAGGTAAGAAAATCACTTCATATCAGCTTTTAACAATTCATTTGTGGCATTGTGCACAATTTCAAAGCTTAATTAGATTTTCTATGTATAAAAACGAGGGTGTGGCGTTGACCCGAAAATTTTCACTGATACACACACACACACGCATGCTAATTTTCAATTGTAATTGTATGGTTTTTGGACGATAAATGTGTGAACAATTGTTTGTAACTTACACTTTGCAACTCGCTTAACCGTTTTACAACAAATTTGTGTGTGTGTGTGTGCTACTACTGTACTCGGTGCCAGGCAGGTTTTCAGACGCACAATCTTATCTCACCTGGCAGCGTCGACAACTCCAACGGCGACGGCGACGGCGACTCGTTTCGGTTCGGTTTCAGTTTAGTTTCACTTGCCGCCGCAGTTGCTGATAAAACACAAAAAATACAAATAAATAAAAAACAACAACAAAAATTCATTTACCTGGCACAACAACAAAAAAAGGAACCAGCAAAGTGTTTTGGTACATAAATATACCCTGTTTTAATTTGCTTTGAAAGCGCAAAAACAAATATCAGATACTTTCGACGTAATAAAAAATGTTAAATTAATAATTCAAAAAGAAACAATTTAATTGTTAAACTCCATCAGAGCTTGTTTTATTGCACCTGCTTTGAAACTCAAAAACAAATAATAAAAAATAATTTGTTTAAAAATAAACAATAAAAAAATTAAATTAATTCAAATGCGATCAAAGATCGAATGTTCTGTGAATAAACGCATTTTTATTGGCTCTTAGGGCGCTTT